>JAVSBT010053781.1:0-17204 GCA_033118115.1 Pharyngocirrus eroticus
TTACCATGGTTACGCTCAATTTAAACATGTTTAAGGTATCAAGCCAGCTTGCCAACATCCGAATTTGGATAGGTCAGACCCTTAGCTTTAATTTGGTACCAAGAAACCCTTGTTGATGGGGGGGGTGCTACGAAATTTTCTTTTTGGCCTCTCATGTGATGGACTACTCTGCCCTGTCTTGACATGTATTGTTAATTATACCTTGGGGGTAATTCCTTGCTTTTTGAATACAAATTGATGTACTGTGGCATGTATTGATTAGAAGGATTACTGCATATCCTTTTGCGAGAAGTTGTGAGATAATTTCGTTTGTAATAAATCAAAATAAAACCTTATCTAATCTAGAGCAGATGATGATATGTAATTAGCCAGTTTCCCAATCTACCACTTGGTGTCTCTCATAGTCATAAAATGTAAGCTAAGGACTGTAGTCTGACAGCTGATTGCCAAAAGATACACTAGAGTATGAATTGATGTGCAAAAACGATGAGGACGCAGATTCAGCCAGTGCAGATGATGTGTTCTGGTATAAGAATCAAATATTAGGCATGAACTGGTGCTTTATCCTGGTCGAAGCAACAATTTTGGTTTCAAAACAACATGTTCCGCCATGATATGTGGTTTGTGATCTATAAACTTTGCCACTAAATCCAAATTCGTAAAAATTAAAACAAAAATACAACATTGATCAATACTTGAAGTAGCGTGCCTACACTGGAACAAGAGGTGAAAAAAAAATGCTTGACCCGATATCATTCTAGTCGCAATCTTATGTATTCAAACAAAATAAAAGCGTGTGTAAATATTTAGATCACCCTATGTGTGATCTAAATATTATTCCCGCTAGGGCTCAATATATTCATGAGATATGAAATCCAAATCTACTTGTTAATTACCTGAATATCATTATCCGATGGGGTGCAAATCATTTTCAAAAGGATCTTATCCCAATCCCAGAAATTAACCCATAAACATGAAATTCCAGTTCCAGGATATATGATTATCATAACCTCATTTCTCAAGGATTCATATTTCAAATCCTAAATATCTAAAATGCCAAATCCCAGAGAAGAGGTAAATTTTGGTTCATCTTCTTCACTTCAACTTTTGGAATATTATTGTTTATATTTTACCAATAAATGGTCTTAATGTGGAAACCCATACTATAAAAAACATTGGAATGACAGCATTTCATAATTGTTTAAAGTGATTTATTGATAGGCACTTTTTTTTATCAGCATTAGGTAAGTGTGACGAATGATCTATATGAAAACTCTGCCAATTATTATTGAAGTAGACATAATTATGCATTATTCATATTAATTATGCTGGTCCTTTTGGCTTTAAATTCAAGCTGCATGTTTTAAAAGTTTCCTTTACAGTATGTGAAGGACTTTTTGTGTTGCATATCATACCCGTCAATGGGTGCCCTGCAGAATTTTTCTGCAAAGGACTCATTAGGCTAATTTGCATAAAACCAAGTAAAATATTTGGTGTGGTCACATTTAAAGTTTCAGGAGTGGCTTATTTCTAAGTTCATTGATGACAAAATCATTGAATATAATCCTTATGAAAAATGTTCTTTTTTGTCCAAACTAAAACAAGTTTTTATACCTTGTGATTAATTTCAACAAACTTGGTTTGTGGTCATCATCGGACTGGTGGTATAAGCCTATTTGCCACCAGATGCCCAGGGTGTAGCAAAATAGGCCTATAAACTGGCGGCATTGAGAATCTACCTAGATCCCTGTTCATAGTCTCGTCGGTGCCCCCCTGTTTATATAGATTGATTCAAGTACAGCCCTTCGGAACCAGTCTGACTCTCTTGCTCCTGTGGTGGCTCTGTCCAAGTCCATGGTATGGTTCTCTTGTGACACCTGGTAATAGCAGATTTGTTGAAGATTGATGTTGAGGTGGCTCTCTGATAAACGTTTTTGTGATGCTTCTATGACTCCTTCTTTTTGTTCATTTTTATGATGCCAAAAAGTCTCGCAGTCTCACCAATGTAATTTTGTTCACAGATGGCACAGGGTATTTTATACACCATTTCTGAGATATTTTCGATGTTTCTCTTGTCCTTGGGATGCACTAAAATGTATCATAGTGTAGTGTGTGGTCCCATGGCAGTATTGATGGTATGTTTCTTGCATATTCTACTAAAAGCCTCAGCTGTCCCTTGTACATAAGGTAGGACCACTGTGCCTTTGCATTTATCTGTTGTTCTCTTTTGACATATATGTGTTTACTTTTGTTTCCTTTTTAGCGTCCCTGGCACAGGGTATTTTATACACCATTTCTGAGATATTTTCGATGTTTCTCTTGTCCTTGGGATGCACTAAAATGTATCATAGTGTAGTGTGTGGTCCCATGGCAGTATTGATGGTATGTTTCTTGCATATTCTACTAAAAGCCTCAGCTGTCCCTTGTACATAAGGTAGGACCACTGTGCCTTTGCATTTATCTGTTGTTCTCTTTTGACATATATGTGTTTACTTTTGTTTCCTTTTTAGCGTCCCTTGTTTAAAACCCCACTTTGCATATCCACATGTGTTTTGAGCATTTTCTAGGTGCTATGTCCAAAAAAAATAAGATAATTATGGGGTTTGAAACCTACATGTTTCAAGTCATCAAAGACTCTCTTGAGGGTTTATTTCAAAAGTAAGATCACAAGTACAAAATGTTAGCATATACTATATTACATAATATCAAAAGAAAAAATTATTATCTGCACTGACTGTATATATTTATGTATTTCCTGTCAAAGGATTGTTCTAGACAGTGCTGGATACAATACATAGAGTTGGAGCTGGTTATGCATAGCCACAATATGGTTTTCCTTGAACCAGTATTCACAGTGAAATATCAATATTTGCTGTGAACTCACATTGTCCTGAGCTATTTTTTATGCGCATTGCATCACTAAATAAAATTCACGAATATTATTAACTTTGAAGCATAAGTTTGGATATTATAGATGATGGAGTAAAAGTTTATCAACTTTGGAACATAACATATTTGCCACTATTATAGATGATGTTTCAGTTGATGTCACTTGAAAAATAGGCAGAGATAAAAATAGAATGGTAAACACTGTTGACCTATTTTAATAGATAGTTAAAACTACCAAGTACCATCAATACAAACAACTATATTTAAATGCTGTGTACTCTTTAAAAGACATCTGCATTTAAAAGAAGACATTGTGATTTAATGCTTAATCTGATACTATGATTTGGAAAGGAAGGAATCTGAGAGAATAGTGAATGTTACTACTCCAGAAGGATTTCTTTTTTAATGCAGGAGAGACCAGGTATCATGTTGTACCCATGAAAGGAATGTAAGCAAAGAGGCTAAAGTGACATCTTAGTGCAAGGCCTGGGTGTTTGTTTTATCAACGTTAATAAATATCTATGGTAAATCCTATTGGACATCCCTCTCTCTATATGAGTGCTAGATCCAATGGTCGATATCTTTCAGGAAAATGATATAAAAAAATCAGTGTTGAACTGGATTTTTGCCAAGTTTTGCATTAGTGAGCGGTGAATTATAATGAAGGTTAAGCAAAAGAAGATAACGTGAATGTAATGCAAAAAAAATCCAGCAGGGCAAAGGAGGCTTTGAATTGTACTAGAAATTTGGATGTTGTTTGTGGCTATATCTGTCATTTCTTGGATAGCATTATTGAATGTTGTATTCTTATATGAGCTATAGCACACTGCCTGGTCAGGACTGCTAGAGAACATTAGCATTGCAAAGGACACCTTGGCTTATTATTGTGTGTTATGTTGCTGCAAACTGAGCAGTAGATCTGCCAAAGACCATATCAATGTACAGCAAGAATTTGCTAGAATAACTTGAACTGATATACATTGCAAGAAGATCAGATTTCAGCTTATTACTGGCTTTATAATCCAAATTATCTGAGTTGTGTACATACAATTAATCATAAACCACTAGGATATATTAATAGTTCCCTAAAGGATACTTTATGTTTTGGTTTTGGTAAGTGTACTCTAATTTGCAACACAATATAAACCTAGATATTGCCGCTGTAAGTGTAAGTAACATCTTGTAGTAATTCATAATATATTACATTCAGCCTTAGTGCTACTGGTGCCTACTTATGGAGAAGTAGTACACGTTGCTTTAATAGGATCAGTGGCCATATTTAAATATTGATTTTTTTTTACTTGTTTAGCATAAGTCCATGTTTATATTCTATTTTTAATCTGACATGACATTGACACCAACCATGATTTAACACTTGACCCTTGACAAGGTCTTTGCTGAAGGAGGAAAGGTTCCTATAATTTATTGATACATTTCTGGCTAGAAATATTTAAAATGGCATTGTGGTGTCAGGTATACACAGATCTGTCCCTATATGTAGTTCATGGTTTGCCATTTTTGTGTTGAAGGAAGAAGTTTGGATGTGTTGGATATTATCACACAGAAAAAAATTATATATTTCATCTTTCAATATGTAACAATATCTTTCAATTTCTTTTGTACTGAAAATATAATGTGGGTCACCATATGAAAGGTAGCAACCGTTTATATGATTACTTATTTCTATGATTTATTATGGTGATATTGATTACTCATCTATTCTGCCTACAGTATTTCAAATAAGAAAAAACATAATCATGTTATTCCATTGAAGCTTTATTCTTTAAAATTCTCCATTCCTTTGCCTTTTATTTATAGTTTATTTTTGATATTGGTTTTAAATGTAGAATGTTTTTGTTACAGAACTCAGGGGATCAGAATTCCAGGTAGGCTTGAAGGTTGTGTTGTCAAAGTCATACAAATGCCAAGACCTTGAGTGTTTTGTTCACTTGCATTCAAGGCTTGCTACATTCAATACAGCTTAACGTTCTAAGTGGGATTTTTTTTCTTCAATTTTCTGAAGCTGCACAGGTTTCTGGCACAATGGGCTTTAAAGGTTGTGTGGATGGCATAAGAAACAGTAAATAATTTATTGCTCCACTATATATGAAAAGAAAGATTACAATTTACAGGAAATTTTAATCCTCATGGCGTATGTCACTATTATTTTTCCACAGTATCCTTAGAAATGGTTTATTATGTGAAATGTAAACTTTTCTACAGCTGTTGTTAGAATTACCTAATAACAAGGCACATGTTTACCTTCTCATTTCCAAGAAAATTATTAAAGAATATGCACCAACTATTGTACTGCAGGACAGGATAATCAAAGATATTATTCTTTGAATATTACAAGTAATTTCTTAGATTTTATATATACAATACAGTCAGAAACGAATGATAGTTATTAAATGCTAAATATTTGCTAAGCATCTAAGCAAGCCAAAAGAAGTAGATAATTCACTTTAGTATAATGTATTCTTTCTCAATTCATCATTCTATCAACTTATTGAAGCATACAGTTATAAAGATTCTGTTGGGAATTGAAAGCTCCTGATGAGGCTTTAAATCTTTGTGTGCAATTGTTTTTAAATTTTGTTTAAAAAAACACACACTTATTGACAATAATCCTCTGACAAACAACTATTAAAACGTGATAAGTGAGTAGTGGTCAATTTGAAGGTCCAGCAGCTTTCCTTTTCCATGTGTCTTAGAACTGAATCTGCATAATGTGTCAAGAATTCATGGAGCTTTGTGGAGATGTCTGATTCATAAATGAACTCTAAAATTAAAAAAAAATCTAAGGCATTGTTGTGTAGGAAATGAAACATCTCAAAAGAAATTTCATCTCAACATTGACATTTTTAAAAGACCAAGAATCTGTACAGATGAGTGATAAAAAAATAAACTGCAAGGATTGCATGATGATTCGTGGAACTAGATTGATTATTGATCAAATAAATGGATCATTTTGTTCAAACTTTGGGGCTAGGAATTGGCTGGCGATGCTCACCAGGGAAAACTTTCTCTTTTTCTTCTCAAAAAACGTTTTACAAAAAAGGTCACAAACATTTTCAATGTCAGGTTTGAAGCTGTGATGGAAAGCTATGACACAAAA
Source organism: Pharyngocirrus eroticus (assembly GCA_033118115.1). Taxonomy (NCBI): domain Eukaryota; kingdom Metazoa; phylum Annelida; class Polychaeta; family Saccocirridae; genus Pharyngocirrus; species Pharyngocirrus eroticus. Next base: position 6,008 of record JAVSBT010053781.1, read on the forward strand.
AATTTGTGCGTTGGTCATAATGTTTTGATAGCTTTACATTTGAGGATTAGCATGATTAACATCACCCATCAACATTTGATATATATTAGCTATAAGATGTTTCATTTGCATAGATTTCTAAGGTGTTTTTTTAAAGCCAACGTTATCATACATTTACATTTGGAATTGCACTTGATGTTTATGGATTCATGAAATTCTCAACTTCTATCTAATTTGTTCATTTCAGTTATTCAATTTATAACTCATGTAAAATATTTCATAAATGTCTGTTTGGCAAGAGTTTGGACTTTGAGAAACTTAGTTCTATTGAAGTAACTATAGTCTATATTGTTGCTTTATTCACGTTTACCACCATGTACAAATAAACAGTCTGAAGGCTGAGTTATGGCTCTCTTTTCAGATGGATTGGTTTTAAGGCAAGATGACTTTCTGCAAAAATATGAATCTGTTTTGATTATTTTCATGAAATGAGGTCATAATTTTGTAACCTCTATTGTATAATGATATTGACTCATGCCAAATAGGAAAGATTGATCGAGTAAGCCTTGAGAATAATTCTGTTTTGGTCACATATACATTTTCATAATTCTTTAAGCCAACCATGATAAGTTATCAATCCAATGTAAAAGAGCCAAATTGGACATTGTTGCTAAAGATGGTTATGGGGCAACCTTTTAAGACTCTCAAATATCAGTTCCATTGGTAATGTAGTCTGAATGTTGACTACTTTGATACATGGTGGATAATATAAATACATTAATCTTCCTGAAAATAAATTTCTTTTGTAATATCTAGATATAGATGCATATAGATTAAATGAAGAAGTAAGCAGAATCATATGATTGCATTCTGTTGTTATTGCCTTCATGCTACTAGGGTAGTTTGCTCAGTTCTGAAAGACTTGTCTCTCCAGACCATGGCTCAGGGAAAGATGTTGAAATTGGAATGGGATGTCCTCGCTCCTGATTTATCTCCCTAGTTTCGGTCCGGTTATGCGTAATCGAGTTTATGAATAGGCTTATTTCCGAAGATAGAGATCGTACATGTGTTTCATTCAAGCAGTTGTCTTTTTTCAGACTCATTGCTGTATAATTATACAGCATTGGACATATACAGCGATGAGTCTGAAAAAAGACAACTACGTGAATAAAACACGTGCACGATCTCTACCTTCGGAAATAAGACTATTGGCGAACTTGGTTGGGCATAACCAGATGGAAATTAGGGAGATAAACCAGGGGCGACATCGGAAGGTGCAACCATCCCATTGGTTGCAGATGTAATTAACCTTTAGCCCTTCTAAGGTCAAATTGGTTCAGAAGTAGGTATTGAGAGCTACAGCGTGCCAAGATCAACACCTACTTCTGAACCAATTTGTTGTAATTTTCTTTTGTTTACTTCCTATTCTAAGCTGGAGGAGGAAACATTGACCTCCTTAAGAATAATGACTGTCTTATCACCTGCATCATTTGCACTTTTATAATGTTCTGAAAATAGCTTTGCCATTTCAAGTAAAATGTCTTTTCTTTCTAAGTAGATGTTAACTATTATGTGGCCTTCCTTTGCTTCCTGAGGAGTTTCTGTTGGTGGTACATTCCAGAGATATACAATATTCAGATGAATTTGTTAAATTGTCATAAATATAATGTCATTTGTTTGAGGTAGGAAAGAATATAGGCAAAATAGTGAATTCTATTTTCTGATGTCAAATTGGTAAAATAAGCCTGTCTGGGACCTTTTAAAAATCTAATTTGGTATAATGACAATAGAGAATAATAATGTGTATTCAATTTCAATGTTCTTGGAAATTACCAATGGAGACAAGGTAAGACTAGTAACATAGCAACAGAGAAGAGAAGTGGCATCTCATCTTACATTTGTAGATGGGATTATCATTTTCAAAGTCTCGAATGTAGAACAAAACTCTTGAATCTGAATCTATGTGAATGTAGCATACAAACTATTAAAATCTAAGGTTTTAGAGTGTTATACCTTGTGTATAACATGATAGAAACCCTTGTCATCTGTACAAAAAAGAGTTTTCGGGTTAATAGTTGTGGTAGGAATTAGGCATTTGAGACCAATATGAAAAGCATCTTATATTTCACAACTATTTAAAAATGCAAAAGTAGAAACACAGATTATAAGGATGACTTAGAAACGAAACTAGAAGAGATTATGCAAAAGCATGCATGATGTGGAAAAGGGACATGTTCTTGCATGTAAAGTGTTTTGGATGGGGACTCAATTTGTATGTCTCTTTTTGAATGACCTTCATCTATCGTCATTTTTATTTTTCTATAGGTTGAAGTTTTGGATTGATTTCTTGATCGTGGAGGGCTGCTATTTGGTAAAATATGATTTGTTAGGATAGGTTTCTCTACAAAAACAAATTAATTGAATCCTTTCTGTTGTTGTGCTTTGAGTTAAAATCTTTGTTTTGTTATGTTCATTATTTCTTGGCCTCTATAATGGCACACTTTGGGGTCTTGATAAGCATTCAAACACAGTATTGGGGTTTGTTGCCAAATCCTTAATACTAGCAATAGCAAAAGACCTCTATAAGAGTTATAGGCTGCCAAATCAATGACAACTGAATTTACTGAAAAAAGTTGGCCAAGTATATGCAAATGTCATAATTAACAACAACCTTTTACAGTGGGTGGTTTGGCTTTGTTATTGAGGCTTTTGGAAAAAAATAGTTAACAAAAGGTTGCAATGCATGAAGTCACTTTCCATTTGGATGTTGTATCAGTTACAGTCTCAAAGTGCAGTTGCAAAATAACACATTTCATTATAGATTGGTCTATAGACTTTGCTGTGAATGACAACACCCATGTTTTCTTCCTTCAGCAAAGACTTGTAGAAACAGTAGGGAATTTGTTACTAAGTTTATAGTTTCCTTTTCATAACTGCAAAATCTTCATTTTCAGTTCCTAGAAGGTTATTTGAAGACTTTTTTCAAATGTAAAATGGATTTTATTTCTTGACATCTTCATCTTAGAAAGACGTTAACAATGCGAAATCAGGAATACAAGGATTGGAATTTGCTAGACTGCAACAAACTATTTTTGTCATTTGAAGAAACATGAATCAAAACATTGGGAGACACATATATCATATATTAAGGGATTGACTTGGAGGTAAAAAATTACTAGAAACAGGTGCTAAATGTGCTTTGACATATCAAGTCATTAACTGAGATATTTTCATGTTAATATTAGAGAGTATCATCTTGACTGATTGTCACCTGTAATATAAGACATTTGAAACAAAAGTTGACCTGATATTTTCACAGCAGATAAGAAATCAAAAGTTTTCTTCTGAGTGCATTCAAAGGAGAAGAGAGAATACAGTTATTCAGCATCAATTATAACTACTCATTGGATCTCATCATTGTATAGAAACTATACATTATCATGTATACACCATGGGGTAGAAAGAGTTCTTTGGAAGAACAACCGCCCAAGACCTCCAAAATGAGAAAGATATTATTGGCATTGCCCAGAAAGGGAAGACAACGCTCCAAGTCCTTGCCAGTGGTACAAATACCACAAAAGATGAGAGTAAGTTTGACAAATTATTTAGTATTCTATAACAAAAACCACCCCAGGATATGAAGATTGACAAGCTTAAAGGTAAGTGTTCTGTGTTTGATTTTATTTTCCTAATGTGATTTACTTCACATTTTCTTTTGTCTGAAAGTCAGTGTTTTATGTTTCAACATGTGGATGAATTTAGTGATGATTCAACACTAATGGTCTCAACCAGTTCTTTGTAATGTGTTTCTGTATATATATTATATACCCTATATAAATGTTCATGATTTCACTTGAAAAGATTTTTCTAGGGGCGTTTTTACTTAAGCTTTGGCATGAGAGTGGGCATGAAATATAGAAAACAATATAGGTTGTATAAAAAATAGCTATAATTTCATGACAGAATTGGTATGGAACGCCACCCATGAACAAGGCCTAGAAATCTAGGGATTCATAAAAAAAGTGGATATTTCAACTGGACAGAAAAAAAATGAAATGTAACCTTTAGAAAGCTTTTAGATTCTCAACAAGATTGCAGAAGATAGAAGTTCATTTAAGAAGAAATTAATCTGTATAATGCAGCCTCTGACTATTGTTAGAACCACGCCCTCAGATTAAAAAGTGATAAAATTAGATATTTTTTGTAATATTTTTGTAAGTATAGTGAATATTTGATCATTTCTATCACTATAGCTGTGACTGAGTTTATTTACATGTAAGCCTTATAAACTAGTCCATGGGATCAATTAATCAATAAATGCTTTCAATTTAGAGATTTTGAAGCATGTGTGGCATTCATCCAATATAGTATGTTCTTTAAAGTACTTGCACCAAATGTGAGGAATTGGTATACTACTACCCTATACTTTATTTCACAAACTCTTAAAGCAACTTGTGTAAAAGGTGCAGGCACTTTAAACATGAGTGTTCTTGTATTGGTTTGAATATATCCTTACTCTAAATATAGACATTACAAACATTCATTTACATATAATTTTGAGCAATAAATAATTTCTAAAACTGTAATGAATAATGGGCCCCAAATAAATAATGGATGTCCTTTTCTGTGAAATCTTAGATGTTTGATTAACATAATTTTTTACGTTCCTAATTTGCAGCTGCCAAGTACAGATGAAGAGGACCGTATGGAGGTGGAAGACTTGGGTAAGTTATTGAACGACATGAATACCCGTTATTATTTTTCACCAAAATGAAAAATGCATCATATTATCAATATTCCATTACAGGGTGCGATTTACTACTGGTCCACTGGCCCGATTCTAGTGATTTTTTGGTCCAGTTCAGCTGAAATCTGGACCAGCTGAAAATTAGGCTTATCTGCTTATTCAAGTTAGCGGTCCAGGTGAATTTAAGACGGTCCAGCTGAGATTTTGACCAGTCTGTCCACATCCAAAAACCAGTAAATCGGCTCTGCATTATATGATTTACTATAAATGAAATGTGACATTGGATTGAATAATTAATTAATTATGGACAATAGACTATATTTCAGTATATGTATATCATTTGCGGTACAAAGTGCCCATGAATATCCTTTATCAAACAAGCTTTGAATTCATGTTATGGAATCGTTTTTCCTTGATCATGACACAAGCAATAAAACATCAAAGAATTTACATATCTATATGTCAATGCTACAAAAATTTACCATCACATTATACCAGAAACTTGATATTTCTTAAAAATTGCTGTATCATATGAAAAGGTATGTCAAATTTTAATCTATTGACAGTCTTACAAATACAAAATGCTACAGCATGTGCAAGCTTTCTCAGAAAAATGAATAATGCCCCTGATATTTTAACCCAAATATTTGCAAAGAAATTATTACCATAATCCATTGTATATGAAATCAAATTTACAGCTTTGGTTTTAAAGAAGTTTTCTTACCAGACGCTTGCTCTAATCTTTAAATGAAAGTTGTCTTTAGTATGTCAAACTCAAATTCATCCCTAGATGAGTGGTTATCAACAACCTTTTTTATTACGAATAAGATGCCTTCTATCAGTCTTAAGCACAAAGATGTTTTGATGGTTTTCATTTTCTTTACCATAAGTGAGAGCCTCTAGCCAAGCGCAATATTGATTGGGATAAAAATAGCAGGTATAGAATGGGGAAGAAAGAGAGAGAGTGGATTGATAGTGTCGTTTTTTCTCATCCCAAGATACTTTCTATTTGAGAATTTGATTCAATCCAGTGATGGATCGCCTTGTCAGTTCTACAATAATGGAAAGCATTGTAAAGTCTAAATTATTAGGTCTAACCCATCAGTGATAAGTCCTTGAGATTTATATTGTATTTGGTTGCCATGCTAATCAAAGAAAGGGAAATTATATAACATCGGCATGGTATTGTACCCCCATAGATTTCTTTGATATTGGAAATGTATAACAGGGCTCAACATAAGGATGTATAAGCCACTTATACATAGCCACTGTTTGGTGTCACTCAAATGTTTCTGCACTTGATTTAACATATTAAAAAATAATATTAAAAAACTTTTTGTCAAGCCGCATGGGAATTTTTGATATTTAAGATATAAAAAAAAAAACCCATCATCTTTTAGAGCATGCTCATAGCTTTGACATTATTTGTGACTATAGCTCTTTTCAAAGAAATTTGTGGCTCTTTGAGATGACAAAGTACTGTACTATGGAAATAAACAATCCTTTTGTATAGTAAGACGTGTAAATAGCCAAGCTCCTGCACGAATACAGAACCAAAATCAATGCTAGCCTATCTGTACATGGGCCTCGCCTATTCAACACAATGCCAGCAGAGATTTGCAACTTAAGCAGCTGCACTGTGGATGTCCTCAAGCATAGGCTAGATCGGTTCCTGCCGACAGTGCCAGATGAGCTGCAGACGCAAGGCTATACAGCCCAACGACGGGCCAACACCAACAGCCATCTTACAAGTCAATCTCTAAACAAACACATTTCTCATGACTAAAACCAAGTATTATCTTTAAAAAGCTTTTTAAAACAAAACAAATCACACAGTGCTGTCCTAAATTTGATTTTTTGGGACAGTACTGGTTGAAAATGCTGGCCTGAAGCGCATGACCACAGCTCTAGGGCCACCAGGAGAACAGCTAAGTTGACCCTTGTATAAGAAAACCTTTGATTGAAATCATATTTTGATATTACATAAATAGATTGTCATTCTAGATGCAAGTCCATTTCCCCTTTTATCATCCTAAGAAAGCTGATATTGTTGTGATGAAAGCATTGTAAATATAAGCATATCATCACAGTCATGTCATGGGGATATTTATAAGATGGTGGCATATCATGCAAATACCCTGGATTGATTAAAAGAATTAATGGTTTACACATCATTAAAAAAAAATGTCCTCTTGAGGACCTTTGAAATCACAATGGTTTGCCTAATAGTTCTTCAGAATAAGAGCCTGTAAACACAACAAAGGACCAGTTATCATTCCAGATTTTTTAAAACAAGTTCTTATTCTAGAATGCTTTGGTAATGCATATGAATCTTTTACTCATGAGGAAGGGAGGAAAAGGGTTGTTTTTTTTGTGGTTTTTTTTACACATTCAAACATGGTGACAAGTGTAAGATAATGGAGGGCGACAGAATCAAACGTCAATCAAGAGTAGGTTGTGGATTAAATTATCAAATATTTGGGCTCAATCTAACAGATTTAAACCAATCCCCCAAAAAGCTCTGCTTTTCTGAATATACCATTTAGGTATCATATCAATGAGCAAACATTTTATCTCTATCACAGTGTAGAACGTAAAGGAGGTTTCATAGATATTCTCAAATGTTAGCTATTTCTTCAATAGTGATGAGAGTAGATATAGTAGACTGATAATTAATTACTCGGTGGATGTGAATCAAAGTTGTATATATCCGTTGATATGTTGATGAAGAAAACACTTGAAGTGAGATTGTGATTTTAGGCAGCTGTGGTTTGCTTGATTGATAACAGTTTTAATACATTTATGCTTTCATTTTTTGTATTTTAGATGAAAATGAAGACTTGGTTTTTGCAAAGTTTATGAAAGCACACAAGTGTTATGACCTCATCCCTACCAGTTCAAAATTAGTTGTTTTTGATACACAGTTAAATGTAAGTAAATAAGACCTGAACTGCAGAATTTCAATTATATTATGTATTAATCATCAGGGTATTAACCTATACTGCAGAAAATCAACAGGAAAAGAATCTGTTGACTTTGTGAGGGACTCGAACCCAATATAGGTTAATAAATACCCTGATGATGAATAGTTAAATGTAAGTCCTAAGATTTATTGTTCTCAAAGTGATCATTATCAACTTTAATTAATGTTCAAAAATCTGCTGTATGGAAACATTAGGGAATATGTATATAACACAATAGTAAAGATGTTGCTGATCCAAAAAATCGCATAAAAGAATTCAAACATGCTTCTTTTAATTTACAGGTTAAGAAAGCATTTTTTGCACTAGTGTATAATGGCGTCCGTGCTGCCCCCTTGTGGGACACAACAAAACAGGATTTTGTAGGTGAGCAAACAAATGCTTTTGTTTATTTAATAATATGTTTTTAGAATCTTATTTAACAGCTTTTGAAATGCTAAAACTTTCTATGTTCTGAATGTGTTAATGCAGGACTTTATTGGAATCAAAAATAGCATTTGTTTTACCGCTAGATGATCTTTGCAACAAGTGGATCTGAATTTTACATTTATCCTATTTGTAGGAATGTTGACAATTACAGATTTTATCAAAATACTTCAAAAGTATTACAAGTCCCCACTGGTAAGTCCTACAAATTTGAACAGTTTTTTGTTTTCATTAATCATTATCTTCATTCATTATTTTTCTGTTTGTTTATTTTTTATTTTGCCTTTTTCCTTTCTGTTCATTTGTGTTTGGCTCTTTCAGAGTATGCTTTTGTGACATATAGGTTCTGTGTTTATACAGATTGCTGATCTATTAATATTTTTCACCTTATTTTTCAATCCATTTAGACTTGCATGAATCAGCAAATACTTGTGGTATTAGAACAGGAATCCTGTGACGCTTTCTGTGTAGTTTTAACAAATAACATTTCGTCGCATGAGAAGGCTTTAACTGTTACATGTTTCTTCATCAGATAGAGCTTTTGCGTTCTCATGCGACGATTTGAAGCTTTCTGTGTAGTTTAAACAAACAACTATAGGAATAAAAATCATGTATAGAGGGTATCTGATAATAGACTCGATACTTTCAATCAATGGTAAATGACCCTTTTTTTCCTTATTGAAATATGAGGCAACACTGATTCTGACCAATATCTGAACATGCATGCTCTGTATTCTTGGACATAGTATTTGTCATCAATATTCAAAGATGAGAATCTCCTCAAAGCAAGTTGATTACCAGTGTTGTAACTTGTGGACGTAAATAAAGGAATGTCTAAAAATGAATAAAATGTTATGGAAATTGATGTCTTACAGATGAACTCTGATTTGCTTTGAAACAGCCTTTATTGTTAACATACATGTAGATTGTAGCTTTTCTTATATTAGTTCTCTGTACGGTACCTCATTTTGTATCCCCTTTAACTTTTTACTTTCATGGGTGATGTTTTCATTTTGCACACAATATACATAGGCATGAAAAACTGGAATTTACCAATATCAAAACAATAAAATACATGATATGATAAAACAGATGCAAGCCTTTGCATGTTTACATGTCTATTCACATAGTAGTTAATCTATAAGAATACAAAACGAACTAATGGTAGTCTTCATATTGCTGAAATGATCCAAATCATTGCATGTTTGGTGTTGATCATGGATAATATATCCAACAAAACACTGTGATAGACAGGAAAAACACATATTGGAAGCTTGCAAAATGAAACCACACATTACTTTATCAAGAGCCATATATGATTGTGATAATGGTGTATTTAGTGTTGGGGTCACACACTTACATTATTGTTTTTTTCCTGTAGGAGAGAGGCACTCCTAATGAGTACCAAGTGAGTATTTGTGGCTCACTCACTAGTAAAGAAACATCAAGATGGATTCTTAGTATCAACCATATTGTTATCAATGTTAAATAAATGTATTTTTCATTGATCATTTTAATTTTTATTATCAAATCACTCTAAAGATATGCAGTGTTTATGGCCCTGTAAATCATCATAACCCTTTTTATGAAAATATGAGGTTCTGGCTGATCACGTTTCAAAAGTTATGAATTAGCACCATAGTGTAAGATCTGTATGTTATGATTATGTAATGTCAAACCCATAGTGTAAGGGAATTGAGGTTTGTTGATTGACTAACCATTAGTATTGTCATTCTAAAGCTGCCACTTTAGTCAGATGTTACTTTCATGTCAGCACATACCTATGTCATGTGAAAAATAAACATTGCATTTTGTTTCCATAAACAAGTCATCTGTATATCCAACTTGATGTTTCTATTTAACTTGTGAAATATTGTATAAAAGCAAACATAATATTTATATTTGCAACCTTGTAAATAATACCCATTTCTGCTCAACATTATTATTGGACATGAATCATTTTGTTTGGTTCGGTTGTATGCAAAGAAAAGCAAAAACACATAAATGTAATGACTTGAGTCCATGCACTACTTTAAATCAATGAAAAAACAACAACAACCTTAAGCATGTCCTCTGCGATGGTAATTTTTTTGAAGTGATTGTCTTGCACATTAATGTTCTAACTGCTATCTGTATCACTCTGGGTCTGGTGGTAGTGTTTGTTTATTTCTTGATTTATCATTTATCCGTTACAATTCCTTTCTTTTCTGCTTAAGACACATACCTCTTCTGATTTCAGTGTTCTTCATACCACACTCAATATCACTTCTTTTCAATTTTTTAAGAATCATTTTAATTTCTTGACAACTTTTTCGAATTTACTGGAACCAATCATTCCAAGATCTGCCATTTGATTCATGCAAAAAATGCAACAGTGATTTAGATCCAAAATCCAAACCTATAGTTTAGAAGCATTAAGTTTTGTAGGACAATATTGTTAAGGGGTCCCTGATTTAGCAAAATAGGTTTTCATTTACAGCTTTATATCTGTCACTTTTTTCTCAGTTCCAAAATCTCTATTATATTTATCACAACCAAGGGCTTGCTAATAGTTCTAGAAGGTGCAGGCTTAGTGAAATATCCTCATTTATTTCAATTTGGTTTGTATGATGTGTTTTAATTATTCCTAAGTGCATCTATTGTTTTATAACTAACAAGGATTAATACCTTTTATATTTTTGTTTCTTTTAGGTACATATGGATGAATTGGAGGAACATAAAATCAGCACTTGGCGAGGTAAGGCTGAGAGTCATTAATTCTCACTTATTGAGTCATGATTATAGAATAGTTTGAGATAAGTTGACGGATTTATATACTTGTATTCTCTGAATTGTCGAAAAGTTCTTTAAATTCCAAAATGGCTCCAGGTATCAAGTATATGACAACACTGTTCATAAATCTATTAATAGTTTAGATCAATTATAGTTTTTCAAATATCCCAGAACTATGTGCTACTTTATTCAATTGATCTCAACAGTACTTGATGTAGTCCAACAAATTTAAACTTTTGACTGGTATAAAAGTTTTACTCTTACCGAGAGCTTTCAATGACAACTGTCATCT
>JAVSBT010054225.1:0-17196 GCA_033118115.1 Pharyngocirrus eroticus
GGGGATAAGAAAAAAACATCATAAAATACAACAAAGCTTGCTATTATGTAACAAAACTAGCTTTAAGAAGTAGGGATGCTCTTATCCCCAGAGTACGTTTACGTAGTCCAGCTCCAAGAAATATTGAGCAACTCCGTTTAGCCCTCCAGGAAGAGTGAAATGATATTTGACAAACATTCATCTCTTGGTGAAGTCCACGCCAAGAAGATGTAGAACATTACGTCTTGCTAATGGGGTACATGCTAGGTATTGAAGTGCCACTTTTAAAACTGACCCCCAACGTCTACTTTTTGCTCTAATTAATTATCCGCCGCATTTTTTTTGCCGTAATTTTCCAATATAGTTAAGAAATGATGATTAAATGTATATTTAGCAAAAGTTTTTTACTCTTACATAGATTACATTGATTTATAATGCAAAATATCAAGTGGTGCATTTATATTTTTGTTCAGTATAGATCAGGTGTCTCTATCATTAATTGGCAATGATCATTAGTATAGTCTATGCTATGTTATAATAATGCATGAGAAAGGACAATAAGGTGTGAAGTTGACCTTGAGAAAATGCTTGAAACTGGTGCCAAACAAAGCAGTACACCTTTTCACAAAATAATACTTAGAAAAAGGTAGAGCTAATGAATTTTGCTGTTTTATCACATACAAAATTTAAAGACGAATTGTAAAATGCTATGCATTAATGAAAAGGATTATACAAATCCTGACACGGGAAGTCAGATATTATGTAATTTACACCCCCTATGTTCCTATTTAGATCCAAAAATACATTCAAAGACTCTCTGAAACCTTTTTGATTATACTTTCGACTTACCATTACTCTCTTTTTTAAATTATAGCAAAGTTTTAAGCAACATTGCTGAAGAGACAAGAGGAGTCATATTGTCTTTAAACATAGAAGGCAACAGCTTGATCCTCTTGCAAACCCAAAGAGGAGAACAACAACATACAAAGTTTGTGTGCCTTGAAAAGGTAGGTTTGACTACCTTTATGGTACTCCATACAAAACACATAGATATTTCAGGACAAAATTGAATGTATAAATGAATGAATGAAAGAATGAATGAATGAATGAATGAATGAATGAATGAACCAAAAAAACACAAAAAAAGAAAAAATTGGTAATAAAGAATTACAACTAATTAAAGACAAATTAACAAAATAGCAAACAACAAATGGACAAAATTGAATGAATGATTGAATGAATGAATGAATGAATGAATGAATGAATGAATCCACCAATCAATTAAGCTATATAACAAATAAAAAATCAAACAGACAGACAAACAAACAAATAAACAAACAAACAAAAAAAAAAATCTAAATTTAAAGAATGAATTGTTTTTGCAGAAAGAATTTGAAGAAGATGGAAGTAGGGTCCTCCAAGGAGAGAAAGATAGGTGTCTACTGGCATATCAAAATTTGTTGAAACTGCCAAGACTTGATATGGTGACAGAAATATAATGATGTGCCTAGCCAGGGTGCGTATTACTGGTGGACCAGGCAAACCAAGCCATTACATCTACATAGTAAAGTATAGTGGGGTCTGCCTGATTTTTTAAAATATCAGCCATTTCCTTATTAAACATGCTATGTGGTCCACCTTCGCACCCTGTAGACTATTTAGGTAATACAGGCATGAAAGGTGAATTGTAAATATTATTTAATCTAGAAAATTGCACATAATATGTATAGAAATCGTTGGTTATGGTAGGTGTAACAGCTCAAATTCATGATAGCAATGTACTCTCCCAGATTCATATAATTATGACATAAATTCTATCAGTGTTTAAAGACCTCAAGCAGCCTATAACATATAAAGTTAAAGTGTCATCCTATAAAAAGAAATAACATATCATAAGTTTGACTGGAAGGCATTACATCTAGCTAACAGTCTAGGGTACCACATGGATGCCACCTTGGGCTTATCCAATTTTGTTTTCACCAATGGCCTGTCAGAGTATTTTACCAAACTTTGCTACCAGACTTTTAGCAGATGACTACATACAGGTCAGTAAAGACAAAAAATACGCAAAGAACAGAGAGTGGGAATAGCACTGGCTTATGAACTCAAATGTCATGTATTTAGTGATCACCAGCAGAAGAATTCCTCTCAAGATGGCCTACACCATCAGAAGGTGTCCACTCCAAGATGTTGTTGCATTATCACAAATTTGCACTCTGTAGGGATTATCCTGAAGAAAAATATCAGCAAATGTACAAGGTAATCAAAGAACTTTTCAACAGGCCTTGGTGAATTTTTATTTTAAGAAGAATGCAAAATTCTGCATAGGGGGAGTCTTTTTAAATTAGAAACATCAGATGTTAGGAGTAGGTACAGAGGAAAGCTGCATGTTGTGTTCTTTTAGACTTAATAAGAACCAGTAGTTTATTATCTCTGATGAATAAATTCAAGTGGTCATGTTGGATAAGATAATCCGTAATATCATTGCCATCCTAAATTCACATCTCACATCATTATAGGAGAGCATGACAAATGCATAGGATCCTTTGCAATGAACTAGTATGTAAAGGGCATATGGGGCATATGAAATGTGTGGATCGTGTTTACATGTATGTATATGTGCTATAAAAATTTGCTATAATATACTACTAAGAAGGGGAATGATGACTGTGTCAGAGTGTCATACTGAAACTGTCAATAGTTAGGAAAGACACTTGTAAGCTATTAAGAGTTATTACAATAACCTCTATTATCTTGCCATAATTTCAGACAAAACATGTACGTCACATTAATATAATAGTGCTCATAATATCCATGTGACACTCTTACTGATTGATAACGCAAGGTAACAAAAAAACAAGCATTACTTTCAATTTTTGTTTGTGTGAAAAAGTTATGATGCATTTTATTGAGAATGTAAGATAATTTGTAATAACTCTTCTTAGCTCAGAAACCCTCTTTTCAGATATGCTTTTAATCTCTTTTGCTATTTCATGCACATCACCTGTACAGAAAAGATTGAATGATTTCTTTTTTTTCTTTCTTTTCTTTTTGCACTAACAAGAAATAGCAAGAAAGGTTTTTTAAAACATATTTTTGTAAGTAGGTATTACATGCTATCATGATTTTGGGCTATATGTATACAATTCAAAATGCTTTTGATTCATCAAAATAATTCTGAGATTAAAATTAACATTGAAAATACAGCTTCAGGGAACCATAGTTAATTTGCAAATACATGTATGCACTTTAACTAAAGCAAAATCAAGGTTGTCATGGGTCTGGTAGCTAAATCAAGATTCAAAATAATCCTTCAAAGAAAAAAACATACTTTTGGAAACTGGGTTGGGAGGACAAATCTGGAAAACAATCAAAAATTCAAGACAAAATTAAAGATCTATTGGGGTTAATATTTGAAGCATGATAAAAGTAGGAATGGGATTGTGGGAGGAAAATGTTTTATTCTATAATGTTTCTTTTTAGTTTTCCCTTGGGTCTAAAAGGAGATGGCTTTCTTGCTATACAAGGTCTGTCTGAAAAGTAACAGGACTGGGCGTGCTGTATGAGCTATGGGCAAAAGTTGCTCAAATTGTGTTATCACCATAGAATACAACCCAGAAACGAAGCGCCAAAGCTGCCAATGGCAGACTCTAAAGTGGCAGAGGCCAAAGAAAGCAAGACAGTCAACTTCAAAAATGAAATTTGATCACATTCTTCGATTTAAGAGTCATCTTGCCATTGGGCCAGACAATAAATCAGCAAGAATACAAAGAGATCCTGCGAAGTTTATAGGCTCAAAATGCGAGAAGAGACGAGAATTGTAGCAGGACGACTTTTGGCTGCTTCACCACAACAAAGCACCTGCTAACAACACCCTGCAAATCTGGCAGTTCCTGGCCAAGAATAACATTGCAGTGCTAAAAAAGCCTCCCTAATCACCTGAACTTGCTCCATGTGACTTTTCCTTTTCACAGAGTTCAAAGGGGTCATCAAGGGGACCAGTTTTGAAGACAAGGAGGCCATCAAAATGGCCAATACGACTGAGTTCGAGGGGCATCCCAGAAACATCCTTCCAGCAGTGCATAGAAGTGTCGAAGAGAAGGATGAAAAAGTGCATTAGACCTGAGGGGGACTACTTTGTAGATGAAAACATGTAAATTGTTGTTTGGAATTGAGATGAATCCATTGCGACACCAGTCCTGTTACTTTTCGTATATAGTACATTGTACTATATTCTATCTCATATTTAAAGTCAGTCTGAAGATAAGCTATCCTGCTGAGGTTTATAGGTATTGAACAGCACAATACTAGTAAAGAAAAAGTGTTCCCCTAGAAAATAACAGCTTTCTTGGAAATCCCCGAAAATTTATGGTACAGATAAGGATTCAGCATACTCTGTTCATCACACTGATTCCATGGCTTTCCCCCATCTGCATGGCCTGTACAACTGTATTGTTGAATATGGTTGAATAACTCGACCCTCTCCATTCTATATGGCCATCCATGACTACTTTCTCGAACTTCTATCCACATTCTCGTGTTCTATGATTACATTATCATATGATTACAGAGTCATAAGATCAGATTTGGCCTTTCCTGAACATGGGACCAACACGGTTTGAACAAAGGGTAAAGGGGGCCATGCACATTAGAACATGCCATTAATTCATGAAAAAAATGGGGGACAATTTGACATTCCATTGCTCCATCAACCAACTCAAACCATCATTCTTTATCACTGGCCAGTTTTTGTCATTTATGACAACCCTGTGATAGATTCTCATTAATCCATCATCTAGAGATGCCTTCTGCTCCCAGTAGGTTGGCGGCTATGGATCACCATTCTTCCCTGTTCTCTGCAGCTCTCACACACTCTTCGCTTTCCATTGTTTGATGGTTATCTGCCCATGTTATTCTTGGTCTTCCCCTTCTCCTCTTTCCCTCTATTTTCCCCTCTAACAAAAATCTTTGCAATCCATTCTGCCTCTCAAAATATCCAAATTATTTGATTTTTTCTTTTTCTGTTATTTTTCATTTAGGATCTCTGTATGGCCATCATGTTGAATACTTCTTCATTTGACTTATGTTCAGTGTATGATAATTTCAACATTCCTCTACATGTATTATAGCACCACATTTCAAATGCTTCTAATGTGCTATTCATCACTGTTGATATAGTTTCACTTCCTTATGTCAAGGTGGACCAAACATAACAATTTAGTAAATTCAATCTTGTTTTGATGGTGATGTCTCTGCATGTTAGTAAAGGCTATTTTTTGCGAGCATGATCCTTATAATTATTTCACTATACAACATTGCTTCTACCATCTTCATTTGCTATGTGTCCTAGATATACAAACTTGGATATTTGCTCAATAGTGTTCCCTTCAAGTTCTAAATTTATTGTTTGGTGTGTTGTCTTGGCAACTGCCATTGATTTTGTTTTTGCAACATTTATCTCCATTCCATATGGTTCCCATTGTCCATTGACTTCATTTATAAATGTCTGTAGGTCTGTTGTATTCAGAATTCATAGAGATGTGTCATCAGCATATCTTATTTATTTTATGTTCATACCAATACTATTTACTCCCTGTATATCTTCTACTTCTCTGAATGTTTTCTCTGTTTATAAATTGAACAAGTTTGGTGACAATACACATCCTTGAAGAACACTTTTCTTTATACTAAACTCTGATGGAATCCCTCCCTGTCCTCACTACAGCTGTTTGTTCCCAATACAATCTGGCAATGATCCTCTGTATCATCAATTCCTATGTCCTAAAAACATTCCATCATCTTAGTATGTTTAACTGTATCAAATGTCTTTGCATAGTCAATAAAGCAAATATAAACATCCTGTACTAAATCATTAAGTCTTTCATAGATAGTTCTCAAGTTGAATATGCCGTCTCATGTTCCCATTCCCTGTCTGAAGCCACTCTGAAAGCTGTCAACCTCTAGGTCTATTTTTGTTACCATTCTTCTTTGTATTATCTTCTGTAGCAGCTTTGATACATCTGACATTAAAGTTATGGTATTCATAATATGTTGTCTTTTGGGGATTTCCGCAATCTTAAGAGTGCTGTAAACCATTCCCTTGCACAAACCGTAATGCCTGATTCTGTGCTTGTTGCGACCATACCTTTAAGAAGATTCTTAAAACTCAGCTATGGTCCTCCTACTGGTCTTGGGCCTTTATTAAGGATACCATTCATCAAGGAGTGTGGAATGTGAAAGGTAGGCATAATTGCTTCATGTCCAGCCCAACATAGCCTGATATAGTTTAGCCCTGATGACATTGGTTCAGATTTTGAATTGTTATTCATTTGTCTTTTTATCATTCTCAGTTACACCAGTATGAATCATGTTCCCACCAAAGCTCTTGTATTGCATCTGTTATACACCAAGCCCACCTCACCATCTGGTTGACATCATTTAACACCAAAGAACTGTAGATGAAGCTTTTACAGCATGAAGCTAAGTTATAAAGTAAAGTGTTGCTTTTGCTACCATTTGACACTAGAAGCACAATAGTTGAATCATATTTTGGTGATGTTTACTTTACTAGCAGTGCACTGCAGTCCTCTATTTCGAATCTGACAGTATAGGAGGCTGATATCTGGGCAAGCAACATTTTTGCCAAGATGGATAAGTCAAAAACAAATTCTGGTGCTTTATTCTGCGAAGGATGAATACCAGTTTCCAACAACCAAAGCAACCGGGAACTGATATTGGTGACTGTTTCTCTTACCATACAATTAGATAAAAGCTTCATTCATTAAGTGCCTTCTCCGCTACAGAGGTTGGCTCCAATGGCACCTCATCTGTTACGCTCTTTAACTGCCTTATTACATTAATTCATATTTAATCCTGTCCATTTTGTGATGTTGTCCACTCATGTCTTGCATGGTCTCCCTCTGCTTCTAGAACCTTCAATAAACCTCTCTAAAGAATCTCTTGCCATAGATTGATGACGTTTGACATGTCCAAAATATTTTATTTTCCTATCTTTGACTATGTTCATGTTAATGAAACATGTCCAAAACTGTACTATTCCTGATCTTATCCTTCCAACTGATGCGGGCAATGTAACGAAGTAGCCACATCTCAAATGCCTCTATTTTTTGGCAGATTTAGCTGTTATGTTCCATGTTTCCATGCCATATAGAAGAGTGGACCAGATATAACATTTGATTAGCCTGAACTTGATAGACTTACACAGTTTTCTGTCTCTGAAAATGTCTTGTCTTTTTATGAAAGCATTCTTGGCAATTTCTATGCGTCTCTTGATTTCCATTTTTACTTAAAGATTGTTAAAAGGTTCACTCGGGATAGTATCACAAAAGATTGTAATCCTCTTCTGGAGACATGAAAGATGTCCTGATTCCTTTTAAAAATCCAGCATAGTGTTCAATACGAGACAAGGCTTGACTTCAGAGACTTACTCTGTGGAAGAAAATTCATGGGCACACCATTTTCGCACACATTTCGCAATCTATTTGACATAGATTGAATCGGCAGTTGCTCAATGATTTTATAAGGTCTTACTATAGGATATTACCTTTTTGAACCTTGACAAACATGCACATTATTATACTCTCAAATCAACTAATGAATGAGATTTTTTAATAAGATATAGCCACGGTTGTCAAGGTAATAACTGGTGATAAACCAATACAGACTTAGGTTATGCCCTGTTGGAAGGAAAGACACTGAATACTAGACTGTGTTTAAACCTAAATATAAATTTATCAAGATTTTGGATCACGAACACTATGTCTGCCATTTGAATCTGTTCTTGATCCTTTTGGCATTACTTGCTTCTACTTGAAACTCACCATTTGTCACCTAGGTCACATGATGTAATATTTGAGTTTGAGAACCTACCAACAAGTCTTCTAGTTGCAATTATTTATCCATACCATCAAACATCTGACTTTCCCTCGACCAATATTTCTTGTAAGAAAAAGCATTTTTTCCGTTCCCACTTTGTTTATGGATCAGATAGCATCTTTAGCTGCAACCCCATGATTTTTATTACTTGCATGAGATACAACTCTTTGGCTGCAACCCCATGATTTTTGGTCAATTTTTTATTTCTGACTGAAAAAGTATGATACGGGTACACTGTTGAAACATACAGAGGCATCTGAAATAACAAAACTGATATGCTTTAATCTTGAAAATGAGAGCATGGTTTAGCTTCAAATGGCCAACATGAAAAAAACGCTCTATAACTTCACCTGACTTGTATTTGACTGTTTGATCTTCATTCTGTGGCATGAAATACCATTTCAAATAAATTGGCTGTTGTGTTTGTGCATACTCACTCGCTTGAGACTTGAGTAATTATCTTTTTACTTACTCATCCTTATTTAGAGTCAAGATTGCAACAATAGCAGCCATTGGCTATTGCTCTAGTCTCCTTTTTCCACTTTCCACCTTTTTGATTGAGTCTTCTTCTTTTTTTTGCCCTTGGGGTCCAAAATAGGGCAATATTTCCCAGGGCTGAGAATCCATGTGCTTGGGTATGACAAAAAGTGCTATAACCATCTCTGCCCCTAGAATTGTCAACAGGTAAGCAGCCAGTAATCTGCTTGCATTCTGATTTGCAACTGTTTTTGCCATCCATGCAGGAGCTTGCTTGACCAAACAGAGTATAAAAAAGATTCTGTTAGCAATAAATTGTACTTTGGAGAAAAGTGGGTTATAAGAGGAAAGAGAAAAGAATAAAAATGTTTAGGAATACCCTGTGATTTTCAGGAGAGGGAATCCTCAACATTTTCGTGAAGTTTCCTTCCTCTGACCCCTTGAATTGACATTGCTCAGATACTGGGGACAGATCTTGGAATAAAGTTGTGTTTACAGTGTGAACACAGCTCGATCAAACTACATTCACTTATTCAACTACATGCATTGTCAAGATTGGATTGTTTTGTTATGCAGGTGAATATTCTCATTTCTCCATCCCTATATAGAGCTAGTATCAATCTGGTGCAGAGAGATGTGCACTTATAGCTGTCATTCGCTATTGCTCTAGCTGTCTTTAATTTCCTTAGCCACTTCAAACTTTTTTAGTCTTTCTCTTTTTTGTTTGCCATGTGCATTCCTTCCAAATTCTACCATTAAAATTGTTTTTATTGTAAGGCAAGCTGAAGAATACACTTATATAAAGTATGTATTTTTCCAAAATTATTTTGAATAAATCAAAAATGACATATTTTGACTTACAGTTAACAACTTTTTATCCAAATTTTGTAAAAGCATTTTGATCTTCTACCATTTTATTATGATTTAATTGTGTGTTGTGTGTAAAGATAATATACGATAGAGTATTTTTTCAATCACAGATAGGAAACGGTGGCTGTCCAAGGAGTTCATTTTTTCTTTATGACTCTTTTGTTACATATCTTTGACAAACAAATTTTTGGCTTCGTCACTTTTTGGGATTAAATTAAACTAAATGTATAGTTCAATCAAAGTAATGAAGCATACGATAAATTTAAAAAACCAAGAATAAGGAAAATTCCTTAATAAACTTTCAATGACCATATTATCTAGGTCATATTCATGGCTACTATTACTTTATTTTAGAAGTAAAGTTGAGTGCCTTTGATAAGAAACAATTACAGCCACCCTTTTCTACCCTTTACAACAAATATATGTTTACGATTCTTCACTATTGTTAGATAGAAAATGCACTTAAAAAAGCAATACAAGTTTAATGTGAATCTTGAAAATTGCTGTCATTTTAGAAACTTCTACTATCTTTTAGAAAAAAATTATATGTAATCATTGTCAAAAAGTTGAAATTTATGTGATTGTCCTTTCTGGCAAATGTTCAATTCTGGAAAAAAGTTATTGTCAGGCAATTGATTAAACACTTTTGTCTCTAAAGGTTTATTTTAATTGTCTTTGCTGTCAAAAAAGAATCAAAGTATGTGATTTTATTCAAATTTTGAAAAAGGAGATTTCTCCTCTACTTTTAAAGACGATTAGGCCATTCCAAATTGTTAGATGGATTTTTGGTTAAAGCAATTTGGATGGTTGATTGAATTTTTGTTTTATCTTAACTGAAAATCATAGCTACAAGCCTACAGAGATTTTGCTTTATGTTGTTGCCTAAATTTGACATAAAACCAACATTTTGAAAACAAATTATCAATCACAAAAATCTTAACAAAACTTTGGGTAAGAATCAAAAACACTGTTATTGATAATAAATGAATTCAATAAAAACTATTTATCAATTTAGAACAAAAAGTTTCAGCAATCATCTCCTTGTAATTTGACACAAATATTTGTTTAATGTGTTTTGTGTAAATCAAAAATGGAAATAAATTCTGTAACTCTCTTCTTGATTCACAATAAATTATTGTACATTGCTAAGTTTTGAGTTTGTTGTTGTTTTTTTCCTTCTATTTTATCACATTATTCTATTTAGCTTTTACCTTGCTATTTTATCACATACAAAAATTGCTATGCTTTATTATCAAGGATTATACTAATCATTTGTTTGGCACCAGATTCAAGCATATTCTCAAGGTCATAATATATAACTAACAGGCCCTGTTTTAATGTTGTGCTTTAGAAACATCAATTCATGTTTTAATTGATGTTAAAGTGCATTGGGTTATGTTATTCTAGCATTGTTAAGGCAAAGCATGATACTTGGCGTATATTCATAAAAAAACAAAAGATTCTTGATATATATTTTCAATTTATTCAAATAGAATACAAAATACTAAAAGTATATAATCTTCAATATAAAATAATGATTAAGTCCAACAATAAAGATATGCAGTTTGAAACCTGTAATCTTCATTCATACTCTGTTGGAAGACATAGAGAAACAGGCCATAAATAAAGATCAAAATGATAATAATCATAATCATCATAATAATGAGTCTAATCTTAATAATGTGAAAAGATCTAAAAAAAAAAATGTATTGTATGATTTTTTATTGAATTGCAACTAAAAGTTGAAAAGGTTACAAACATTTGTAAAAATATAGATTACTTGACTTTATTTGACAATACTTGTTTATTATTAAATAATATTTAGAAACTTTTATTTAAAATGTTGAATAAAGCAACTCCAGATTATCTGTTAAATGTTACAAGAGTACAAGATATGCATGCCTATAATAAATAAAGGTGTTAAAATTCTTTTGTGATTCTAAATATCAAGAACATAGGAATTACTTCTTTTGTTTACAAATTGGCATTAATGTCCAACGAAAGAGATTAACGACTCTCTTTGAATTAAAGTGGTATACCATCTCCCCCCCCCCTCCCATAGGCTGGGGCTTTAAGAGTGCTGGAACCCTCTTTAGACTGGAATCTTTATCACTAGACGCGTGGTGAACTAGCCAATATACTTAGCCTTTATCATAGTTGGTATTTGCCACATATCAATCAGTCAAACATTAGTGGATTATATCTTTAATAAGGGTAAATCTTTTTTCATCAGTGACCAACTTTTACTTTTAAAGGTGTTTATTGGATGACTGTTCACTACTGTTCACAACTCCCTTTGAAAAAAAGTAGTATTAATAGCGGAATTGGTCGAGTTTTGTCATTACAAAGCCAATTTTGTTTTCTCCAGGACAGGTCTGTAATCTTCAATTTGGGGGGGGGTTGCCTTATAAAAAAAATATAAATTAAAAAACTGTACACGCAAACACGTGTAAATTGGCTTTAAGTTACTGCTCTAATAGTGTTCTATATTTTGCACACACAAAAAATATATCATAGCAAACACGAAAAGAATATTAACATTTATGTAAGTGTTGCATTACTTTTTTTCCAAGCCAATTTCTAGAGTACAGATGAGTTATTTTTTTTTTATTATATTGGAAACTAGTGGTAAAATTATTGAATCTCAAGCAGTAAAACATAGCGAGTTCCATTATATAAACTTCTTAGTTTAAGTCCTAAGAAAAAAACGTATACATGTAGCATTAACAAAATGTATCTAGGTTAAATACCCAATCTATATAATTATGTATTATCTAGCAATCTCACTTGTCTCTTTGAAGTCATGACTTTAGATTTCGAAGTGAGTGCTAATGTCATATCTTTGAGAATTAATGGTGTTTTCTCGACATGTAAGCAGTGCAGTCTGCACTTCTGTCATTGCAAATCAGATCATCTCAGTAATAATTTTCAAATAATTTGATCAATAAGAGCTTTCATAGTTTTCTCACCGATCACTCCATAAGAATTCCCAACCAGCATCCACTTATCATACAGAAGACTGTTATCGGGGCCACCTTCCAGTCCACTTATATTCAAACCTCTCTCAAATGCCATTGCTCTCTGGAACCAATCTTTTTCATCTTCTGTCATTGATATAATTGTATTATCATTATCAGGCTCTATGATCCCTTTCTCATCCCTTGCAATATGACTACCCACCACAGACAACCATTTTGTGGCTACCTGCAAAACAAGACTCCGTGATTCTTCCAGTTGGAATGCCTCACCATGAACCTGCCACATTTGCATACATGTATATGCAATTCCATGGACGTTAGGCTTCAGATTTGCATAATGGTCCTTACATTTTCTCTCATATTCTGGCCCAACTCCATGGTAAAGGTGAATGCTGTAGGATTCAGCTACAGAACGTATATTCCTATTAAATTTGACATCAAGATCTTCAGTAACACCTATAGATAAAAATATACCTTTGTGAACATACTTTACATGGGATTTTGTTTTTAAAAAAGTATTGATAATTCGATATTATAACTCTATGAAATAATGAAAAAGCCCAACAAAATAAGATATATGCGGTTTGAAACCTATATGTTTCAAGTCATCAAGGACTCTTTTCAGGGTTTATTTTACAATTTCTTGGACTTTTTCCTTATTTCATATATAGTCGACTAGTCCATGGACTAAGCACAAGCTGTCCTTTTCCAAGTCATATCCATAACATGTGTGAGTGGGTGTATTTGACCCATCTAATTGTGCTTAGTCCAGAGACTATATACATACTGTGCATAAGAAAATTTCTGCTTTCAAATCTATCATTATTATTTTTATAACTATCATATTGTTTTTTGTATTTTGTATGTTGCATAATTATGCAAAAGGCCTGTAGGCCAAACGCGAAAATGCTATAATAATGATAATAATTGCATAATTTGCAATGTTTTTAATTCAACTCCATGCATAATTTTTACTCTTTTTTTTTTGTCCAAAATGAAATTATGAAAATATGGAAGGCATTATATTATTGCATGAAAGTGTATGTTGTACAAAGAAGATCAGAGAAAATCTAATATTTAACTATATCAAATATTTAATTTACAGAGAAAATGTTTGACTGTACATTTTTAATCTGCTGCTGCTGCTGACTGTAATATGAAATATATTTGTTTCTTAATCATTTTAAAAAGGACTTTGGTCACTCATTTATTTGCACTGTTTCAACTCACTTCTTGCAAATGATTGCCTCCACAGTTCAAGGTCATCCATTTCTTCTTCAGGGACAACAATTGTTGGTTCTAATTCAACTCGCCCTTGTCTCACATGTTTAACTTTTACCACCTTTACCTGTTGTTGATGAGGTTTTCTACTTGCTTCAGTTATTTGTCCATTTGTTTCTTCAACATCTGTGCTTAAACTTTCTGTCTGGACTTCTTTTTCTTTGTTATTTTCAAAAATGTTGGCTGATATTTCACTATGTTTTTCTCCACTAAAACTTACATTAATAGCCTTGGTAATATCAGTGCTAACTTCAATTTCTTTTTTGTTTTCTTCTGCTTTTTTTCCCCATGCACTGGTTTTACTCAATGAAGCTTCACACATTGAGCTTTTTACATTATCTCTGGTTTGAAAATGATATGTCTCAATGTTATTCTGAGTTATGAAACAATCCTGTTCTGCTTTGTATGAATGTTGTTTTTGCACCTCTTGTTGTAATTTTATTTTAAGCATGGCCCAGTTATTCTCACAAAAAGGGGATGCTGTTTTGTGTGGAAGGTCTCTTTCTGGGTCTATTATATCCCGAGGACATTTACCTGTTCTTTCTTCTATACATCCTTTTTCAGATGAAGATGGAACTGCATGTAGGCTCTTATTCTTACATATTGTCCACAAAAATGCAATGGATATACAGGCCATCACATCTGCACTCAACACAGAAAACCACCACGGTGGCGTTTGAGTTGATAAAAATCGTTCACATAACCATAGCGCTATCAAATATATTGCACAACAAAATAGAGGTATTGTGCTCCATATCTTGTAATAGTCGCAATATTTCTTTGGTAAAAACCTTTTCAGTCCCCAAAAATGTTCAGATGGAAGAAT
This sequence comes from Pharyngocirrus eroticus, assembly GCA_033118115.1. NCBI lineage: Eukaryota > Metazoa > Annelida > Polychaeta > Saccocirridae > Pharyngocirrus > Pharyngocirrus eroticus. The sequence goes on from JAVSBT010054225.1 coordinate 14,308, forward strand.
CACCAAGAAAATAGATAATTCAATAGCCACTATAGCAGACAGAATGTTAATAGAATATTTTGTTGCTTGATTCGTGGGATTAACATCCTCCAGCGATTTGATGGATTCATTTTGACAAATAGCCTCGTTTAAAGCTTCAATCTTTTTTACAACATGAGAAGGAAGTTCTTGCATATAGATTTTCATGACATTGTTATAAGCCCTTTTTAACCTCACACAATTTGTTGTTGAAACATGTCTGTTCGCGATTTGTTTTGTTTTGGAAACTTTGCTGATAGGCTGATTGTTGTAGCTTGAAGAAGATGTTCCTGATCCCCATACCTGCTCCTCTTCGATCATCCCAAATAAAGGCCCATAAGTGGATCCCATTACGAACAAACACATGATGAGCATGTATTGTGGGAAGCCATTCTGTGTAAGGAAGAACATAATTATTGTATTTGCACAAGAATATTTTGATTCCATGTGACATTTACACGAGGAGGATTGCACAAGCCTTGACCAGGATTACAAATCCCTTTTCTTTACTTTTCTTTTGCTATCAATTATATATACATAACCATCTATCCAACCATAGCAGGTGTATAAAAATATATATGTCACTCTATATAAAGATAGTCATGTATAGTTGATTAACACAGGGAAACATTATACATGTATACATATATACATACAATTTCTAATCATTTTTACTTTAATGTGTCTATTTTAACTCATTTTATACATGTACGATAAAAACAATGTTTATTCTATTCCTATTGACCTATAAATGTATGAAGGCTGTCGGTACATGTATATACCACCAATGTACAGATCCTACTTAAGGTTCGATGGTTGAAATAAACAGAATATGGTTCTATATCTAATTCAATAAACAGTATAATAGTAATATTTATTATTTTAAGACAATAAAACCCTATTATACTTACCTTTCTAGTAGTACATTGACGTTTTGGAACCATTTCCAAGTAAGCCATGTTAGATTTGATGTTCTTTTAAGAAACTCTTCATGCGTTGGAAAATGTTAGTACACACACCACCAATAACGCCAATGCAGAAGCGTACAGTACAATCAGAATAACCTTCGCGTGGTTATATAGAAATTAAAATGCAACTGTATTTCCAAGTCTATTTATTGTCCTTATTTTTTTCAACCATGCAGGGTTTTATATTTTGATCGATTACAGATGACGTCAGCTAGCCTTGATTACAAGAATTTTCAGTAAAGTCTACTTCATTATGAAAAGAGCCAGGTGCTCCATGGTTTTTATATCATAATACTATCATATTTACAAAGAGCCAGGTACTACGTGGTTCTTATAATCATAATATTATCATGTTTACAAAGTTTCACAACACTTAGATGAAATAAAAGTGTGTGTTGGAGATATTTTTGAACGTTATAAGTTGGTGATTTTTTTTATTGCAGAGTAATGATTTATCATAAATAATGCTGGCACTTATATCTGCTGAAATTTCATAATTATTTGCAACTGAATAAATAGTATATTCAGTATCTATCGGATTATGATTTCCGCAAGTACTGGTCGGGTTTTTTATTTTCTGTTTGTAAATAAATGAGGAAGGAAATCACGTTTTCACTATTTTGCAAATACATTGCCACCTACCGGTAAATCATCATCCTCGCGAACCTGGGTCACTTATCATTTCTAGGTCTGACATGAAAGTCTGAAAGTCTGAGAATGTGACCTCTAGTGCACGAGAATGGTAAAGCGTAAGCATCTGTGTAAGTCAAGTAGGATGGCCGCTACAATACATTCTGTTGTAAACAAGTTTTCAGCTGTCAAAAAATTATTACAGCTTTCAACAAATTTACCAAAGACATGTTGCAGACGGTTTCATTTATATTCACCAGAACATATTTACAAGCGAGGTACTGCGTGGTTCTTATAATCATAATATTATCATGTTTACAAAGTTTCACAACACTTAGATTCATGAGTTAAAAGTGTGTGTTGTAGATATTTTTGAACGTTATGATAAGTTGGTGATTTTTTTTATATATTGTAGAGTAATTATTTATCATAAATAATGCTGGCACTAATATCTGCTGAAATTTCATAATTATGTGCAACTGGATTCAGTATCTATCGGATTATGATTTCCGCAAGTTTCTTTCCTTGTTTCTTTTTATTCCATATTAAACCATGTTTTGAATTTGAAAAGAAACGGGTTAACCACCGTCCGTCCCTTTGTACTGGTCGGGTTTTTTATTTTCTGTTTGTAAATAAATGTGGAAGGAAATCACGTTTTCACTATTTTGCAACTACATTGCCACCTACCGGTAAATCATTAGCATCTGTGTAAGTCAAGCAGGATGGCTGCTACAATACATTCTGTTGTAAACAAGTTTTCAGCTGTCAAGAAATTATTACAGCTTTCAACAAATTTACCAAAGACATCTTGCAGACGGTTTCATTTATATTCACCAGAACCATTCCATCCTATACCTAACAAAGAAGCAAAATGGATGAGTGCAGAGGATGCTGTAAGTGTTGTGACTTCGGGTAAGTGTTTTTGTCTGCTTGAGTTTGATCGACCTAGAAGCTTGACAGATCAGCTGTTGACATTTCAATGAGCCGATGTGTTGAAAGTGGACATGGTTAGAAACGATTGCATCTTGAAAATGATTAAATAGTATATCATAAGTTATAACGTCAAATGTTTTTATTCAGATCTCATTTCTTTTGGGAAATACAAAGGGAATATGAAAGGCTATATCACTGATATTCCCATGGAGGAAGTCACGTAGGCTTGAAATGAATATTATTATGGTGATTATGAATGGAAATAACTTCAAGGTTCATTTGAAATGAACAACCTTTTTACAGTATCATGGAATATGAATTTGTCTTGTTGTCATCGCTT
>JAVSBT010054336.1:0-17194 GCA_033118115.1 Pharyngocirrus eroticus
CCCCCCCCCCCCCAGGGTCTAAGTGCTTTTTTTGACCTGCAGGAGAATATTTCACAACTTGTTATTTTCAACGAAAAATAATGCTATGAAAAGTATAAATTTTTGGCTTAAGAACATCTTTAGCCACAGACATGTTAACTGATGGTTGTAAGTCATTTTTTTATTTTTTTTATTTTTTTACTTTATGTTATAATGAGGTTTATCTGGATGTTTTTTCACAGCACATCTCAGTAGGACAGCATTACAACGAAAATATTAACCAGTAACCACCCTCAAACTCTGTTTGGAAATTGTACTTCATTGCTAAAGACAATATAGTTGACAAGTATTAAGATGAAGGAGGCTGTCACTTTTCTCTCATTATATTTTCCATGAAATGGCACCACATCAATTTGAAGCTCATATTTATCAGAGTCATAATCACAATGCTTTCAAATATACCACATTAGCACACTTGATATGGTTCTTTTCTTTTCTTTTTTATCAAATAATATGTAGAAGAATTGATATTACTTATGGGCAATAACTTGAGTGTGCTTCATGCATTAATTTGGTACATGTTTGTGCTTCACTCATTAATTGCATTAATCATATTGTGGACAGTGAGTCTGAGGCAATATCGGTATATTTCTCTGATTGTTTAATGTAACTAGTAGCCAGTTATTAAAAAAAGTATGCATGGTAATTGTTATGAATTGACAAACAAATAGTTTGTGCAAAGAGAAAAGTTATGCAAAGCAATATATGTTTTATAATGGACATGTCTTTTAAGCTGAGGTGATGCATTTTGAAGAAATACTTTGGCTTTTAAGATTACTTTTATTCATATCTTTAACCTCTCATGTGATGATGTTCCATAGATTTGCATGGGCTTGGCTATCTATTATAGGAATAGAAGTTATATATGCTTGTACATGCATTATTTACTACCTCTTCACCAAAACTTCCATAGTAAAGCAATGTACTACTGCTATGAAATTTGAATGTAGTGCCAAAAATGCAATAGCCTGTTATTTTATTCAGCAAGAGATCATCAAAGACATTGTTTTATGGAATAGACATGCTATGTGATCATGTGATTATGTGAAGTTGATTCCAAGGTCTGTCTATTGTGTATGTTACTGTGTTAAGTTGAATACAGCAGTTTAAAAGGTACATGTGCAAAAAGTAAATTTTCTCTGAGAATACTACCCTATATTAATGATGTTTTATGGTAACATATATGTTTACTGACTCCCTATAAATAGTGGCTCCTGCGGATTTTCTTTCCTCCCCTAAGTTACGAAAAGACCTCATTGATCCAACATTTGCTAATGTGACAGTGTACAGAAATATGCTTAGGTGCCAAAACTACCCATTGATAACTTTGATGTGGAAAAGGTTATTGATATGAATGATTTTATCACATGTATAAGTTATAGTTATATCAATGATATATAGATCAAGCATGATATATATGACACATATTTTTAATTGTACATTGATTGAATAACTTTATGTTTGGTTACGTACACAATTATCTAATTCAATAAAATAAAGAAACAGCAACGGTAAAATATCATCTGTATGCATCATGTTTTGTCATTTGTGTCTGTCTTGATTAGGTGACAGGTTAAATTGTTTCAAATTGATATGAATCAATCAAAAATCCATGTAATGATTATTTTTAAGTAGAAATGCCATGAAAGTCTTTCTTTGCCATCAATAGGAAGCAATGCTGTGACTACACCTTATTTTTTTCTTAAGATTCTTGTGAGTATTGCTTTAGAAAGGGAACTAAAATGTAATGTAAATTTGAAAAGTTCATTAAATTTGATATTGTATCTGAAGACATACCTTGTTCCTACGCATTGAAGTTGCTCTGTATCGAATCAATCTCAACAAAATTCCGTCTAATATTGAGCTTTACTGGATTTTCAGAGTTAATAATAATGATGTATCAAAAGTATTAGCAACAACAAAACTGAGGTACACAAGGAACTAAAATAATCCAGAGAACAAAAATTCACCAATAAAAATATTCATATAGAATGTATTTGAAGTTTAGTAACTTTTTGAACCCTGGAAATATTTTAGATAAATAAATAAATGGTTTTCAAGGATCTAGCGGCTTATTTTAGTAAGAGCTAATCCAATAGTAGCCCATTTCAACCACTATGGAGTCAGAAGTAAAACATTATAGTTGTATGAAACTGTATAGATGTTAATAGACTCCCCACATATGGGCCTGGCCATTACCGTTTTCATTCATATTTTTTCATATAAAAAAATCAAGTTTTCAGATATAACTTTTTAGAAACCACTGATAAGATTTTAATTTTTTGTGCTCCTTTATAAATATGATACCGTACTATATGGCCTGGATGGAAGATTTCAGCCCATAGTATTTTCATTTATGCTACTGTTGAATACTTGATATACTAGTAGCAATAGTTCATGTTTACTACTTTGGTTTGAAAACTTTAAAAAATGAATATATATGATTTCTTCTTGCAAAAGTAATTTGAGAAGATTTCTGGGAAAATGAAATTCAACTAGAAGAAAAATATTAAGCTTGAATATGTAACTTGATAAACCTGAGTAACAACATATCATATTATTAGTTAGATCATGTGTATTTTTCTGTAGAAACACACCTGACTATCTCTGTAAATGGTTGCATGTCCTCCTTAAAGACCAGAAATGATTTGTATCTGACGAGTACTCCGGAATACTTTTCCAGTCCCACACAAAGTCTTTTTTACCTAATTCTGTATAAGGGTGCCGGGTAATGATGAATGACCACTAAATATTCTGAATATGAGCTTGTAGTTGCAAGCACTATCTATTACTCCCCCATACATTTTCTATGAGGGAAAAACAACAGGAATGTCTCAACAGATATTGGCTTTTCAAGTTTTTTTTACATTTTTTCTTCAATTACACATATGTGTAGCAAGAAAAGGGTAATTTTTCTGTATTCTTGAGACCAGAAAAAAATGTGTTTGAATAAATGTGATAAAACTGGATGATATCTGTCCTTTTTCAAAATACCAAATTTTTCATTTTAAACAGCTTTAAACAGTATATTTTTGAAAAGGACATAGTAGTCCAAAACATGCTATTTTAATAAAATGTCTTTGTAGGTTTTTTTTAGATCTGAAAAATTGTTGAAATTTATTCTACTTTTATTAATAAAATTTATTTTCTGAAGTATTGACTATTTTCATGTTCAAGAGAGTACAGTGAACTTTGCGAGTTATCAAATGGTAGCTAAGGATGCTCTTAAGGTGCGGAAATATAGTTTAAAATTACTTTTGTTGAAAATCCCATTCCAACACATATTGACAAAAGCTCTATCACTACTGCCCAAATAAATCTAGGCATTTACTCTCTTCCCACTTGTTTCAAGTTTTGTAAACCATGCTAGTCCCTAACTGTGATAATTTTACTTTTCCATGGATTACTTCCTGTTAATCCCTGTCAAAGTACAGCTTTACTATCCTATTCTACGAATTGCTCTTCATCTATTGTTTTTGTAAGATTCATTTGAGATTTTGTTAATAATGCTAGGTTTGTATGAAGGTTCTTTGATTCTTTCAATATAATGACTTTTAGCAGTCAAATAAAGAGCGTGTTTACCCTGCCATTAGAGAATAGATTGGTGTCTTTGAAAGCCTTGTCCATTAATGAAAGATGCCCAAGCATTGTCCTTCTCCATTAGAACTTAGACCCTCAAATTACCTTAGATTTGTCAAAGAAGGCCTCTCTATTGATCCCTAATGACTTAGTGTTTGTATTATTCTAGGATAGTTCATTGTTTTACACTGAGGAAGCCTGACATTTTGAAATTGTATGCGCATGATGTTGTTTAAGCATGTGAAAAAAGTTAATATGAATTATTTTGTCTCATTTTTTGTGTTGACAATGTATGACTGCCGATGACCAACATCAAAGTTTGATTTTATATGTCAAAGGCGTATGTCCTTCATAGATCAGTAAGATGTTTTGTTTGAAGAGGATTGTGATATTTTTAAAATTGTGTTTTTATTTTTGATACATTTCTTTTGTGCTGGCATATTTATGGGATTAGTTAAAAAAAGAAGTTTTATTTTTCAAATGTGTAGAAAATGATGTAAGAGTAGCCCAACAAAGCTTATTGAAATTAGTGTGTCTCTAATCCCTTTGATATTGCTTTGAAATTCATTATTCTTTGTGAATTGCCATGATATGCATTCTAATTATTGTTTTTCATAAATCACTGTAGAGTTGGTACCCTTGGGTCTGCCACCTCTTTGTAAAACATTTGCTATTTACAACAAAACATGAAAAGACTAGAAATTTAAAAAAAAAAACAGATTTTGGCAAGCCATGATAGTTTTACTGGCATATTTTCTTATGGGAATTACCAGTGTCTACTGTTTGGAAAAAAAAATGATAAAAGAATCTTTTCTCCTGGGTTCTTTGTATCATGGGTTTTTTAATGGTCTCTTTTAATTTATCTAATTTTTGAATTACGGGGATTTTTTAATAGCTACATGGCATGTATTGATATATTTCCTTGCAACATAGAGTTTGCAGTTATAAGCTTACCCTTTAGAAAAAAAGTCAAAAAGTACTCATCATTTGACATATTGAATGAAAAATCAGCTATATCACACCTTGTATGTAACTTGACAATATGCAAAACAAATTTTGACATGTTTTGTGAAGCGTCGAAAATTCTTAGCAACAAATTGGTCAACATGAAATATGGGACAAGGTAGCTCAATGTATGAACTCACTGACTTTAAAAGAAAAGGCATTAAAGAAAAACAAATGTCTTGAATCGGACAGATGCCGGTTCAAACCACGGCCAAGCACCTTGGTGTGTTCTTGGGAAAGCTGTATGCTCCCGAGGGTGGATGGGAAAGATATGATTCTGGTTAGGAAAAAGTTTAAATAAGTATAAAGATAATAACTTGTGTACTATTCAACCTTTGGTTTGCAAGGTGGTTCAACAAACAAGCAAACAATTACATTGAATTGGTTAACAAGTAAAAATAAAGTTTATTTAGTGTCAACCATTTTGACTGACTTTTCATTCTGTTCATTCCTAATCAATTAAGACAAATTAGAATAGATTTCCAATATGTCTTGACAATGTTTGATAAACATAAGGCTGATTTACATTTGGCTTGATAATTGATATGAATGAACGCTGCGAGTTTGATCTTGTTTGGATCTATCTCAATCAGACCTGCTAAAGAGCAAGTGCAGATGAGATCAAACTCGCCAATATAAAGATTCTGTATGGAAGCAAACACCGAGATCCATCCATTCCTGAGGTTTTAATATAAATGTATTTTTTTATAGTTGAATCTTTACTGTATGACAACTTGTAAATAGACTTTTTATTGATAAACTTTTTTGACATGATATGGTTATGATAATGTCTACAAGAACAATGCCCCTTATCACCTTTGGTTCTTCATCAATGAATCAACATCTGAGCTTACCATTTGTGCTCTTTTACTCATGTTATTTATGTTATAACACAATCTCTGTAGTAAGGACAGCAACATATTGATTTTGTTTGAATACTGAAGTCTAAGTCTATTACATTGATATAGATATACCAATAACAAAGTATGACAAGAGATGAAGGATGGCAAAACTGAATAAAAGTTTCAGTGAATTTCTGATATACACATCATCTATGCATTGTGTTTAACTTGGAAGAACAATTCAATATCTTTTGCAAACAGACCCATAATGGATGATTTTATTTTTTTGATTAAAATTTAATTAACCATTTTGAATTAAAATAGCTAAATTAAATTACATTCATTCTATAGTCAATAAGATATATGATAACACACATTTGCAGTAATGTTCAATATCAGGTCTATATGGCAAAATCATCAAATGCAAATTTTAGAAAGCATCATATACCATTGCTAGCATCAGCTTTCATTTGATGTAATTAGTATTGGTTATCAAAATATTTATTGCCTTTTTCTTGATTATGATCAATTATGATTCACAGAAGAGATGTTAGAAATGCAAAAGGATTACTTTAAAAATCAACCGTGAATATCAAAAAAGTTAGCAAACCCGTTTGAGATAAAATCGTAGAAAGTATTAGATTAATTGCATGGAATCATAAAAATGTGATATCAATTACTGCAACAGTGATCAGTGAGCTCTTGTTGAGTGAATGGTCAAAGAAAGACTGCTGCATATAATCACTCGGTGAGTAGGCTGCTTCTTGAATTACAATGAGGTGATGTCATCATGATGTGGTCTCCCAGTGGAAATAAGCAACATGAACAGACTTTATAAAGCGATGTCAAAGTTTTAAACATAGAGAAGAAAACGCAAGAAGTGTCAGAACAGTCCCTGTATGGGTGCCAATACAAGAACATAGGAGCTTAATGCAGTGGACAATTGGAAAGTAATCAAATTAAAAGGAGACTAAGTATTTTGTTCATTTTTGATATTTCACATTGCCACCTTCCATGGTGAAGGCTTAGGCTCTGTGGAAAACCTTACAGACTTGTGGATTTTTTGAAGAGAAATTAATACAGAGACAATAAAAGCTGCTGTGAAACTTTTGATAGTATCAAATCATGAATACGGAAGTGAAATGGTGGATATGGGTGGTACTATTAAATACTTGTGGATTAAGTCGTTCATGTGTTGTGACACCAGAAGACACCCAAGGTCCATCTTATAGTTCCAACTTTCCAGAAACAACCACACTTTGCCGGGGAGATTCAAATTTTACATCTCTGGAAAAATTAACTCTGAAAGGGCACATATTTTTGGATGATTGTGCAAGTCCTGTCCATGGAGCAAAGATAGAAATTTGGCAAGCTGATAGTGCAGGACATTATGACTCAGATAGTAAATGTAGTGGTTTTGTTAAAACTGATGAATCAGGCTTCTTTAAAATCAGAACAATTTTCCCAGGTAAGTCACTGGGATCCATTCATTTTAAAATATCTACACCACCAAATAACTATGTACAATTGACCACAAACTTATATATTGAATCACCTGATGGGATTAAAGACCTGACTTTAAATCCTGTAAAAGGAGAAAATGGTGAAGCTGTTGCAAGTTATGATTTTATTTTGAGGGAGAGAAACCGTCGCTCAATCAAAGATGACTTGTTATACATCCCAGATGAAGATACAGAAAAAAGGGGATGGAGTAATGCTGACACAGATTGGTTAAAAAAAAGAGTTTGGTCCAATGCTAATGTAGACTGGTTGAAAAGAAGCTGGACAGATGCAGATTCAAAGTGGCTAAAGAAACGTAATTGGGGATCATCTAACACAGATTGGCTCAAACGTTGGTCAAGTGATGATACTATGAAATGGCTGAAGCGTAACTGGAATGATGCTGGTGCCCAATGGATCAAACGTAATTCTCCAGCAAAACGGAGTTGGGAAAATGCAAATACTGATTGGATTAAAAGAGATTGGAATTATGCACCTGCAGATTGGTTAAAGAGAAATTGGGGATCTGGTGATGTACAATGGTTGAAAAAAAGAGGGTGGAATGATGTAGACCTAAGTTGGCTGAAGAGAACATGGGGAGGAAGTGATATGGATTGGTTAAAGCGTAGTACTGAACATTTTGATTACAAAGATAATAAAGATAGCACACCAGTCCATCATGTTTTTAAGAGAGATGTAAGTAATGAAAAAGATAATATTGTCAACTCAAAAAACAATGTGAAGGTAGAAAGTATTGCAATGAAAAAGAGAGAAGCTGAAATTCCAGATCCAGATAAAAAAGTCTGGGAGGATGCTGGTATATCATGGATGAAAAAGGATGATAAATTTCAAGAAGGTTTGAAAGGAGAAGACAAGAGGGTGTGGGAAGACTCTGGTATGAATTGGATAAAGCGTAATGGAAATGATAAAAGGGTATGGGAAGATTCTGGTATGAATTGGATTAAACGTAATGGAAATAACAAGAGGGTTTGGGAAGATTCCGGGATGAATTGGATTAAGCGTGATGGGAATGATAAAAGGGTGTGGGAAGATTCTGGTATGAATTGGATTAAAAGAGATGGTAATGATAAAAGGGTGTGGGAAGATTCTGGTATGAATTGGATTAAAAAAAATCATCCCCAAAAAAGAGTTTGGGAAGACTCTGGTATGAATTGGATGAAACGCAATGGTAATGACAAGAGGGTTTGGGAAGATTCAGGTATGAATTGGATTAAGCGTGATGGGAATGATAAAAGGGTGTGGGAAGATTCTGGTATGAATTGGATTAAAAGAAATGATCCACAAAAAACACAAAAAAGAGTTTGGGAAGATTCAGGTATGAATTGGATAAAGAAAGATGGGAATGACAAAAGGGTTTGGGAAGATTCTGGTATGAACTGGATTAAACGTAATGGAAATAACAAAAGGGTTTGGGAAGATTCCGGGATGAATTGGATTAAAAGAAATGGAAATGATAAAAGGGTGTGGGAAGACTCTGGTATGAACTGGATTAAAAGAAATGATCCACAAAAAACACAAAAAAGAGTTTGGGAAGATTCAGGTATGAATTGGATGAAGAAAGATGGGAATGACAAAAGGGTGTGGGAAGATTCTGGTATGAACTGGATGAAGAAAGATGGTAATGACAAAAGGGTGTGGGAAGATTCTGGTATGAACTGGATGAAGAAAGATGGTAATGATAAAAGGGTTTGGGAAGACTCTGGTATGAACTGGATCAAACGTAATGGGGATGATAAAAGAGTTTGGGAAGACTCGGGTATGAATTGGATGAAGAAAGATGGGAATGATAAGAGGGTTTGGGAAGATTCTGGTATGAACTGGATGAAGAAAGATGGGAATGACAAGAGGGTTTGGGAAGATTCTGGTATGAACTGGATGAAGAAAGATGGGAATGACAAAAGGGTGTGGGAAGACTCTGGTATGAATTGGATGAAGAAAGATGGTAATGATAAAAGGGTTTGGGAAGACTCTGGTATGAATTGGATGAAGAAAGATGGTAATGATAAAAGAGTTTGGGAAGACTCTGGTATGAATTGGATTAAAAGAAATCAAGATTCTGAACCAGATGTAAGACCTGATGACAAAGTCCACAATACCCTTTCAAACCTTGAAAATGATGAAGCTTCTTCTTCCATTGAAGAAGCAGTTACACCACCTCAAGGCAAAACACAATAGTTTGAGATCATCCTAACCTTTTTCATCCATGGAAAATTTGGCAAGCAAAATCACTGAAAAAAGAATGTTATAGTCTTACTCTTATATTGAGGACAATATGCAAATATGAAAAAAAAAATGTTTTACGAAAAGTTGCACCTTTGTCACTTTCTAGAGCACTGTTTTTTCTGTGATAGAATCAAGCCACTAAAGCGTTCTGTAGAGCAAAAACAATGTTCAATTGATGAATAATTAACCTGGTATTTTTTAAAGATTTTTTCCCTTTATTTTATTGACATTGCCTACTTGTAATACACCTGAAAGAAATTCTTGCAGAGAAAGATGATAAAATGTATAGAGAAACCATATCCAGCTCAGAAAAAAAGAATATTGTAGACATAATTGAAAACAGTTGTTGCCTTATGACAGATCTTGTTATTGTTGAATCAATATGGAGAAAGAATGTGTTAATTGAATTCATTTGATTTGATATAATGTATTCTTTATCTAACATGGACATATTATTTTTGCCATATACATTATATTAAAGTAACAGAAATTTGTCTTGATCTATGGACCTGTGCAATTATTGCCACTCCAGAAATAACATTTGTGGCATTTCATTTGTATTATTTGTGTCCTAAGCTGTTCTAGAATTGTATAACAACATAATACGGTTTGGTTCTACTGTAAACAGTAAGCATTACTTTTTCAAGTTTAGTGATAGATTTTACTATCTATTATGAAAAGGTCAGAAAAGATATTTTATACTACCATCTGATCCAGGATGAAAATGCCTTTAGAGTATTTTAGGAGTGCAAGTAATAATGCTATGTGTTAAATTTTAGAACTGTTAATTACAAAATATAATTTCCATTGCTTCAATTTCAGAGTGTGTGTTGAATACTTTTTTTTTTCAAATAGAAAGTATACTAAGAGCATGTACTAGGGTGCAAATTACTTTGAGTCCAGAGGCACCAGACAGTTTATCCCCTATAAAGTACTGGGCAGTCCCCTGGAAATGTTTAAATTTTAGCATGATATTCTCTGCCCAAGACAAACAATATAATTTGTACCCTATTTACATGTACTAACTACCTAACTTTGTAAATATAAACTGTGATCATGTAATGTTCTTGTCTATGGGAAAAAACATTCATGATACTTACATCCTCTCTGCATCATTGTTATATGTTTGTATTTAAAATAAATATATATATTTCAAACGGCATATTATTTGTATTCTAAGGAAATATTGTTTTTATTTGTCTAGAATAGGCTGATTTATGATGCCAGAATTGTATCATTCTTGAGAAATAATTGTTGCCCCATGTATGACTTTGAATAGATTTTGTTGAAATTTAAATTTATTGTTTACTAGATTTTTATCTGATGGTTCTGTACCTATACTAGCAGTAAAAGTTTTATGTAGTTATATTGTTAGCCTCTGAAAGTACTGTTTGAATTTCTGTGCTAAGAGAAGTTAAACTTTGGAAAAATACATAAACATATTATATATCTTGTAAACCTTTTTTCTTCTTTGTGATTTACTCTTTCTTATACTATATACTGTTTGGCTAACTAGTAGAGAACATGGCGACCAAATGTAATATATAATTTTAGGAACACATCCTGTCCATGGCCAAGCTATTCACGACCTGTCAGTTTTTACATTGCATTTATAAGTATGGGACATGTATTTTTTTATTTTTCCCAAATCATTTAAATCTTTCATGTCTTAAAATGCTATTGACAAAAGTAAAACTTAATTATCTATGGTAATTAGATGTACTTAATCAAAAATTAAGGCATTATTGATGTGATATACATTCATAGACATAAAGAATAAGCATATCTTGGAAAGTATGGTTTTCTGATTTAGAAAGTTTTTCCTTTTTTCCTTTATTCTTTTATCAATGTTTTTTGTTCAAAGTTTAGATTAACTGAGCCCTTTCTCCTATACCAGGACCTATTCCCTGCATTATTCAAAGTTTCTTGGTAACTAACAGCGAAGCATGACCTTACAAAATGTCATGGATATTTGAGTTCCTTTCCCGGCGTTTTAATCCAGAAATCTGTCTCCAGTAGTATCATATAGGCCATACATGAATTTTATATGCTACACTTTAAGTTCCATGAATAAATGAAAATTGTTTAGTATATATTGTAAACTGAAATGTTTCTTTCATAAATAATGTATGGCGTCTGTAAACAATTAAATAGAGTTGTTCAAGGGGAGATTTGCATGCTAAAGGGAAGTTCCTAACTTTAACATAAATCCCTTTCTTATTAAATTGTAAAGCAATAATGAACAAATACATGCTGGGTTGCTATTTTTTGAAAAAAGATTTTTACCCACATTTCGCCGAAGCGTACAACCAGGAAGGAGACTGTTTGTGTAATGTAGTGGGTAATCGCTCTTATGTTTGGCCTGATATTGGTTACTGGCCCAATGTGAAGCTTGCTTTAAATAAATGATGAAGATTTATTTATGATCTATAGTGGAAGAAGCAACAGCTATTCAAAACCTTATTTGAAGGCTGTATGCACACAAAAAATACAAGCTATACCCACACCTGAGATCACACATGATCTTCTGCATGTTTGTCTAAACAAACTGACATCATTCGTAGACTTTGATCAAGAAGAGAGGGGATAATGGAGGAGTAGTAAAGATGACCATGGCTATACACTTGATTTTAATGTGACAGAACAGTGATTAGGTTCCTAAGAGTTTTAAGTCTCATAACGCTGTTTACTCTGGGTTTTTCAATATGCTCAAGACATGAAATTCATAATAAAAATATTTGCTAATTACATTTTCAAAACAAATGCTTTTCAAAATGTTGATATTTAAAGTCATAAAAGGTATACTGATCTTGTCATTATATGAATCAACCAACTGGACTATATATCTTGGTCTTGGGAGGATTTTGCAATTGATTTTATTGCAGACAGGTCAAGGACAGGTTTTTAAAGCATTAGTTCTGTTCACGGAACCATATTGATGGTACCAAACATCCAGGAAAGACCATAGATGTCATTGTGGAAATTATCAAAGAGCAATAAGTCTGACTGAGAACCAGTTTTTAGATTGTTAGTTAGTAGAAATCCAATGGTATGTGTCCTTCAAGGAAAGAAAAATTGAAAAACAGATTTCTACTTTGTTACTATATCTCAAAAACCAGTCCATAATCACCATTGTGTTCTCTTGTCACTATCTCAATCATACATGAATGTTTTTTTTTTAATTAGAGACAAGTAATATAATATTAATAGTCTACCTTCTTGTGTAGTACAAAGGAAAGAAATTACCACAATACAAAGGACACCAACCATGTTGCTTTAAACAAGTGTTGCTAAATTTAAACAACAACCTTAATTACTATTATAATCGTCATCATTATTGGTACATGGTATATAATAAACAATGGTTTGCATGTGGATTTTTAGCCATCTCCACCTTTGTCTGATGAATCATTGATAGGAGGCTTGCAGAGATATACAAAAGCATTTTTCCCCCCACATATGACCCATAGATACCTTTTGAAAAATATCTACTGTCCCATACCGAAAAGTCACTGTCCTGTATTTTAGAACACCAATGCCCCACTTGTATCTACCATGGACATTTCTAAACAAGTTTGGTAAAATGGTCTACTTTTGGAAGCTGACAGAATCCCTGATGTAAAACTGTTGAATATAACTATGATACTTAATTTCTGAAAAGTCAACTTAATTGTAGAATGCCAATAGTGTTGCCTGATGTGTGGACTATAGGCTATTACATGCATAATACAGGGTTTGCCATAAGTACTGCAGTCTTCTCTGTGTTGACCTTTTAGTTTTAGTCATTTGTACCAAAAAAGAAAAAAAATGAAGGAAAGCATGAAACAAATTATTACTGAGAACATGTGAAATGAAAGAAAAACATTTAAAGTATCATTATGAACTGATCAATGATTATTGAGCCCCTCAGCTATGGGGTAGAAATAGAGTTGAGAAAAAAAGATGTTGATAATTACTATTTACTTACATAAAGGTGTTTTAAGTTATTATTTTCTGAGGAAACATAATACAAATAGTTGACCTTTTTTTTTTTCACACAACACAATTTTAATTTCCATAATCATGTGGTTGCAGTACCTGAGATTTGTACGTCTCATACATTTGTAATTCTCACTTAGTGTGATTGACTGTCAGCTTTAAAGAATCACTATTTTTCACATGCAATACCATTCCATGATTTTTATCCGTGTTAACAAGTGGAAACCCAAATCATACGAAAGATAAATAGCCTATCTATGTACTAGTAACAACAACACATTGAAAGAAGTAAACAAGTAGCAACTATGGGACATTTTCTAGGAGTAGAATGAACATTATATGGAATTTCATTATACTTTTCATCCTTGCCACTTGTTAATTTGGATGTTAAATTTGTATTGATTTTCAGACCTGATGGGATGTTTGCAGATTTATTTATCTTGTCCTTTACTTGATCCAGAGGATGGGCATTATGCATCATTAGTGACACATTGTTTCTGCTTCGCTAAATTTAACTTTAGAATCTGATCCATAACCTTATACTTGCATTATTAACATCTCATAAATGACAGACAGAACTGTAGACTATATATTTTACATGTGTTCATTGAGGTTCAGATAGAAAGATGGACGAATAAAATTGACATGTAAATCATTAGTAGCCTTGAATATTCTGCTGTCTGAACACACCATGGCAAAGAAATATAACTCTGGTTCCTGTGATTCTATCATTGCGCAGAAATATTCTCTACAGCAATATTTTGAACATCTGAAAAGTTGTTTACAATTCCTTAGTTGAATAGAAAGCAGCAACCGTAACAACCATGGTCAGGAACAACCATTAAACTTGTATTACTCTTTTCTTTGTTTTGATTTATGCCTGTGCCAAGATTATGTGTTTTATTTTACTGTTTACATATATATAAGGCAAGAAAAAAAAGTCCAAAAACAAAAGCCTTTGTTTTGCCAAAACATAAAAAAGTGCATTGTTATGTTTCTATTTTTTCAGCCAAGCTTGATTTCAGCAGGTGTACATAGGCCTATTGCCTTTGTAAAGAGGAAGAAACCAAAAATAAATCTGAACCAATAGTGACCCACCAACACTGCTTTAGTTTTTGACCCAAGAAGAAACGCAACACTTTTTTATGCCTGATGAAAGTTCTTTTATTTCTTCAAATGGCAAAGAAATCAACAAGATCATATTATTATATATTTTTTTTGTGTGCTGCAACATGTAGATGAGGATACCTGCTGTTCTTCTGAAAATAAAATTCTGCTGTACTAACCACTAAACAAAGCACCTATGAAATTATAGGTCACCTTGACTATAGAAGATATTCACTTGTTGGCAATAATAACCCATAGGGAACAAATATCATTTGTGTTCTGATTTAGTGGAATAAGTGGGTTACAGCACTAGTACTAGTTCAAGGCTACTTCATGTTTGGGGCCAGATTTATTTCTGGTTTAAATTGGTTTTCAGCTTTTTTATGTGTAACAGTAAGGTCTGGCTTTTTCCTATCCAGCTGAGAAGATATGAAAAGTTGACCAATGACACTGAGTCTGTCCACATGGCATGTCAAAGAACACAGATGACAATTAACGACTGGAAATGTATAACAACTCCATTGGATTTATTAGATCCGATTTTTTTTCATGACCAAAAAAATGGAGTCAAATCATTTGATAAATGAATTATCATATAGAACTTATCTAACCTCATATTTGCTATGGCAGCCCTATCTACATTAGAATAATTTTGGAAATGATCTTTATGAGGAACCATTTCCAAAATTAAAAGAGCTACACTAATTTGCTAACTATAGCTGCAAGAAGTACTTTGATACTTTTATGATGCTGGTTAAGGTTGATTTTGGTGTAAATATAAAAAGGTTAGTTTTTTTTTTTTTAAAAAGTGAATGTCTGAAAAAGCATTGTTGGATGTAATGAAATTGGTAAAGTTGTCTTGAATGGCTTCTTCTAAAGACTCATATAAAAGTCCAAATGTGCATGTAGTATGGATATTAAGGTTGGTAGTCATGCTACAAATTACCCTCTTGAAAGTCTGAATCAGATGTAATTCTAAAAAGGTATTTGTTGAAGTAAAAAATAGTGTTGATAAAGTCACCATAATTTTTCTGAAAGCCAAGCCCTATAAAAGCACAGAACAAGGACAAACAGCAATACTTCTTTGTGTAGGAGGTTATTTTGTTGTCCTATTTTGAATGGTAGAAATTAATTTGCTGTTATGAAAATTTGTGATAAGACCTATTTTTTTATGCTATAGTGCATAAAAATTGTGTATCTTATTAATATACTAATATGGCTCAGCACAAGTAGTTCTTAATTTGACTAGTAAAATAGAACTGACATGCATAATGAAAGATCACTTATATGAACTACAGACACATCACATATTTTTTTATTCACTTGCATGTAAAAGAAAATGGACTGATAGGACAGTGTCTCTGGTCTGCAATAAAAATAGCATTAGTGTGTTATTAGTTCACTTACGACTTCCGTACTTAAAAGCCTTATAGAGTGAAGATTCAATATAACTGTCAAGTCTCGAGCAACAAAAACAGAAAAAAATAACATGTACAACATAATTATTGCGAGCTTAATGTAGAGATTATCTACTTCTGGTTTAAAAGAGAAGTGGACAGAATTGGTTGTAATGATAGTAGGACATAATTCATTGCCATGGTTTTCAATCAGCTCCCAGTATGGAGAAGTGAAGCCTGTAGATACCCTGTTGTACTTAAGATCATAGGTCATATGAATATAATTGATATTTACAGCCTGTAGTGTTGAGAAATAAAGAAAGATAGAGGAATCATTTGAATATATTTTTCATGATGCATTTCTTACTTGATTCCTTCCCTAGTCTAAATAAATGCATGCCAGATACATGGGACACACCTGACAATGCCTGACGCAAGGATTAAGACAACTTCAGACATTTTCTTAGAAATTCTTAAAATTTATACCAATATTTTCTTTTCATTCTAATCTTCCAAAATATTCAATCATAAAGACATACAGAAAGATTTGGCAAAATGCATTCAAGGGCCAACATTTTGTCCAAGCTTGTTACCAGCTGGAAAATACTTGGTCTGGCATTTTTGTACAAAATATATGACAAAAGCATGGAAACATTGAATATGATATGGGATGTAAGGGACTAATGTTCTATTTCCATGGTTCATTTTAGTAGTAATATGCCTTCGCATTTTATCTGAGAGAAGATGACTGGGGAGTTAATTAAAGATTTGCTAAATATTTCATGAATTGCTTGGATAAGCTTCAATGTACCTGGGAGTTGTAGCTTTTTCAACATTGATGAACAATCCTTTTATTGTGGCAGTCATTTGACAGGAAGTAATCTGATTACTTACATCAAATAACACCAAAAAAAGATAGATTAGATATAATTCCAGCAGATTTTATGATTTCTTTGACAGGAATGTAGGAGTAAAAATGACATAATGTAGCTTTGCTGTAAAAATAGACAGTTGTCATATTATCTTCCAGTCCATGGAAACAGTTGAAAGTTTTAAAACTTAATTCATTTCCTTGATTTAGGAGTTCTGGTATACAGAAAGTAAAAGAGTGTTTCTGAGACACATCGCTACCATGTGTGTTGCTAACATTTGGGAAAAGATTGGATTAGGTCAACAAGTGAAAATAACAATCTGTTCTCATATTTTTGATTTAAAAAAGCGTTTTTTTCTTATGAAAGTAAAAAAAATGTAAAAACACATCAAGGTTCTGTCATGCAATTGAAAGACACATGTAAATACTAGTACTTTATCCTATGGTTTCGAGTGGTGTACATGATATACACCAAGAGAGAAATTGTATTCCTGAAGCAATTTCATTTCATATCACACAATTATGTTCTAGAACAAGTAAACAAATACATGACGTGACATCTGGTGACATTTTCTAGCAGTGCCAGATGATTGAAAATTATCGGTCATGACATTATTGAAACTAAACGTTTC
>JAVSBT010054447.1:0-34928 GCA_033118115.1 Pharyngocirrus eroticus
GGGCCCCCCCCCCCCCCCCCCCCTTGAATATTGGCAAGTATTCAGAGAAGTTTATCACTAATTTACTATTGAGTCCTTTCTGCAGGACTAGAGATAGAAATACAATATCCATATCATAAACTCATAATACATGTATGAATAGTACAGGGTGATTTCTTGTAAGGATAATATTTGGAATTCAATTCAAACTTGCAGATAATGAAGTTTGTTTGTCGGACATGATGGATTGTATGGGGACTAATATTATCAGATTATTCTTACCTTTCCATAATGAAAACTCTTATTCAAGGACTTTTTTTATGGCTCAGTTAAAAACTTTTGAAAAAATATACCCATTGCTCATTCATTCTACTGGAATTAATCTTTCTTTATAAGAAAATAAAAGATGTATTACAGATCTAATTGAGATGAAATCACTGTATGTTATACAGTCAGTGATAGAGCCACTTTCAGAATTGTTTGGATTGGTATATACATGTAGATTTATTTCATATCTGAATAACCAAAACAGAAGTTGAATAATTATGTTTCTTTTAAAAGTAGTTTTTTCTATTAAAATTAGTGGAGACAATTTATAAAACAAGAACACAACCCTTTAATTTCATTTGGTTAGTGTTGACCATGATGTTGGTGGTGAGCATTAGGCTAGTGAGCATGCATGATGTTGATTATAACAACAATGACAACTAAGAAGAAAGCCTCATTAAGTCATTATCACCTTTGACCCTTAATTGTCCACAACACCATCTAGTGGACAATGTTGTATTAGATTAGATTGATAAAGATTACAGAAGTAATCAAAAACTCTAGGTAAGAGTCAATCCTAACCAGACAAAAGTTTAAACCTTTGAAACTTAACTCTGAAAATATTTACAATAATTATGATAAGGACGAAGAAGAGGACCATGATGATGATGAAACTGATGATTACAATGATAAGAATTGCAATAGCATTGACAGTGATCATTATGGTGCATGACAATTTTAAACATATTCTAAGTTATTGGCAAGGGGAAAGTAAGGGTGCTTATGATACACAGATTCCACTGCCCTAAATGTCTATAAAGACATAGTTCATATATATTGGAAAAAGGTTTCTAATCATAAATGAAGTATTCATAATAATGTTATTGTTGTGATTCAAAAGTGTTAAAGGTACCACTTTGTCCAATATTTTTTGCTCATTTGCTTTTGTTGTATTTTGGCAAAATTCAATCATCTACAATAGCTTCAAAGTGCTAACCAAGGTGTAATGGAACACAATGCTTTTCCACACTCAAATGGATACATTGTTGAGATATAACTTAATAAATACCGTCTATTCCTTCAACCAAATAACAATGGTTCGAAAATTCGGTTGTCAAATCTTTAAAGAAGCATATTTGACACTTCAAATTACTAGACTGTTTATTAAAGAACCATTAATTGTGAAGTCTTTGCAAAGATGATATAAAGATATCTCAAGATTTAATACCTGTCAAAATTGAATATCAAAACTTCTTTGGAAATTTCACAGACCAATGTCAAAGTACCTGGAAGAGACACATCAAACTGTTGATTCTTGAAAGAGTCTTTTTAAAACAATTTTGGTTGTCCAACAAATGGTTATTTCCAAGAGCTAGGATTTCAATAGATTCCAATCTAATATTGTCTGCAACTAAAATTTACAAACTTTCCTATCAAAATTAGATTATGAACGTAACTGCATTAGCTATTTCTCCGATAATTCACCAATGATTTTTTAAGAACAGAATATGCATGTAAATGATAATAATATATAAAAGATACTTGAAAGATACTATGATTGCTAAAAAACTTATTTCATGTGATTACGAGTGATATATACATACATGTATTATATTTTTAATGTTGTATCTTTTAAAATAAATGATTGACAAAAAGTGTCAAAAACTGTTTTGTTCACAAAAATATTCAAAGAAAAGAAAAAAATTAAATGACCCATGGTCTGAAACTAGACCAATTATGGCAACTGTATAAAATAGGACAAAATGACATATTTTCCCATAATATCTGCCTAAGCGTGGGGTGTCTAAGTTTTGTTTTTTAAATTTCTATATGTAGCTTGGTAATAATAATAATAGTTTATTTCTTTTGCAACTAAAATGGTTGGATTACAATGGAATACATTTTTGAAAAAATCGAAAATACATAGTAAATCATAATTTTCTTACAACACTAGAGAGACAAATGAGATCTACAATAGTTAAGATTTTTTGTGATTGCATCTCTTCTTTTCTTTCATGAACTATAAACATATGCCACCATGCTGCTTGGCCCCCAAACATGGGAGGTCTTATTTAAGATGAGAATGAATCAAACTGTTGCTTATAGTTGACATCAATAGATCTTCAAGTGAATACTTTTCATCACAATAAATTTAAGAAGCAGTCAAGTTTTCTGTTTTGTTTTGTGTTGTTTAATCAAGATGTGAAATTTCAAAAGATCAAAGATCAGAAATGAAACACAGAGTCAAAAGGGGTGAAATGTCTCTTCTTCTCTTTGTATTTAAGATATATATCAATTTCAAATTCTTGTTATGGTGAATTAAAGGCTATTGTGATTCACTTTCACTTATAACAAGATAGTTTGATTTGAAAGATAAAGATATATTTGAAATTCAAGCAACAGTGTCTCTATACACTCACATTTATAATTGCCTTTGTTGTTGTTTTGTTCTCTATTTTTTTCTTTATAGCATAAGTTTTCACAGCATATTCGTAATCCATTTATCTTCTATTCAAAGTTTATTTCTTTGTGTTTTCAGACAATAGTTTGTACACTGATGAATTAGTTTAGAAGTCAAAGTCATATTTTAGATGCACAATTTGAAAGGATTTCCTTTTTCTTTCTACTTGTAATTTTTGATTCACATAATTAGTTTGCTTTCATCAATCAAAAATGACATAATTTGCTTTGTACATGTATAATGCATTATTCATTCTATACATCAAAAAGGTACTATCAATTTTTAGAAGGTTATGATACAAGGGTGTTTAAGACCAATCGAAAAAAAACAGAGTTGTTTTAAGGGATGGGGTAGGGGTAAGGTGGGTTGTTAAAGACTATTATTTATTTTTAATGTTGGATATCAGGGTATGCTTTTGGATGTCATGAGGAGTAGTGCAACTGTAAGAGTGTAACAGAATCATTAGGGTGCTATGATAGGTAATAAAAAAAGTTCTAAAATGAATAAGTATTTAAAAAAATAAAGAGTTATCCTCTGACATAGAACTTTTGATAAAATATATGTTATTGATATAAAAGATAATGATTATGGCAGAGGAAACTCAAGTTAGACTGCACACTTTTTTTTCAATTCAAATTTAAAGAATATACAAGTGTCAGGCAATAAAATGAAGTATTTATTGCTACTTCACAATGATATCGTTTACACTCCTGACAATAGAGTAATTTACGTTTGTGAACGAATTTTTATATTGCTATGGCAAGGTTATTGACACTATTAAGTTTGTGAGACCCGACATTTACATTGAAATGACAACCAATGGTTCATTAACTTAAATTTCCTTATCTTTAAAAGGAAATTGTGAAATAATAGACTTTAATATATTCCTTTGCCTACTTGCTCTACAAAACGGCTTTGTACTGAAGCTTACTACTATGCCATCTAG
Organism: Pharyngocirrus eroticus; assembly: GCA_033118115.1. Taxonomy (NCBI): domain Eukaryota; kingdom Metazoa; phylum Annelida; class Polychaeta; family Saccocirridae; genus Pharyngocirrus; species Pharyngocirrus eroticus. The sequence continues at coordinate 3,654 of JAVSBT010054447.1, forward strand.
TGGCATCATCAGATTTCCCCCCGTTTCACTTTACTTTTGTAATCATAAAATCAGCTAAATATCGCCCAGATGACATTTCGCTCATATTTTGACAAGATTAATAGAGGATTTAACAATACATACTGGTTGACAGCTGATTATGTTAAAAACATTAAATACACAAAGACGTTTATGTAAAATGTTCGAAACTCTTGATGTCAAAGAATTACTCAAAGACTTTGAAAATGGAAAGTTTCGGCGCATTTATGAGAAATTATCGGATGTTGATTCTCATCAGTGGTTTCATCAAAGTAACTTTTGGCACCTAGAAAATATTAAACTCATATCAAGAGCACAGGTAATCATCTTCATAATTTGCTGTTTTGAGCTTGTTTCCTTCTAACTTAATTCTAATGCAGTTATCATTATGATGCAACTTTTGAAAGTGTCACTGTGCACCACCCCTATCCCCCTCCCCTGTCTAGATTTTGGTTTGAAAAGAAGTTATAAACCTTCCAAACAAAACACTTCTATTGGATATTGCATGAGTTGGATTAGAATCGTGATACTTACTAGAGAAATAATATGTACTGATGTGAAAATGTTGATTTAAACCTATCATTATTGAAGTATATATTAAAATGCTGATTACTTTTAGTTTTACATCTCTGTTTTTGAATTTGTAGCTTGGAAAGTGTTCAGAGTCTGTTGATGGCATGGTATATCTTTTAGATCAGCTCAAAGGTAACTCATAAAGTATGCATGGCAGATACACTTGCACTGCCAAACACATGGAATACATTGACATAATTGTAGTTTTTATACTTACATAATTATTGTATAATATGAAATAGTAAATATACTAACTCTCATGATAACATTTATTAATAATTTGGGGGGAAAAGTTAATTGTGTGAATTTTAATTTGCAGAGGTAATATTCTAAAAGTAAACTACTTTTGCATTGCACTTCTTATTTATCATACACATTCATATTGTCACAATCTATTGGTTTCCAGTTTTTCCCTAAAATTATTTCTTGTTACAATTATGAAAATATAGGTTTGCCAAGAGGTCTTGTACAGAATTGTCCTGATTTAATAGTAACCTTTAACATATGTTACCTGAAAATATGCATCTGTAACCACACAGTGAAAGGATGTATTTGTACTGATAGAAATATACAGTTGATTCATGAGATGATGCAAAGAGGTAAGCAACATTGTTGGGTTTTAATTATGTCATTGTTATTACATAGGAAAGCCTAAGCCATGAGACTAGAATATTTCATATAAATATATATACAGTATAATTTATGGTTTATGGCTATCCTTCTATCATTTTAATAGACATATCATCATGTTAGAACAGTCTATTAATTGAAAGATTGAGATAAGGCCATTCCAAATTTATTAGTTGGTCAATGGACCTAACTTAGTCCGTCTACCAACTAATCAAATTGGAATGGCCTAGATTGCAATATTATATCTTTCATGTTTAAGATTGATATTTAGCATCAAAATATGTGTTTATTTACTTATTTCTGTTGTGTAAGGAGGGTGCCCATTCAGCATTGCTGGTCTTCCATGGGACCAGCACCCCCCTATATTGTGAAAGCATTAGCACAACATTTGTGATTTTATATTTTTTTTGAAAAGAATTGATGCTAATTGCTAATTATAAACTCGTTTTGGTTTTTAGTGCTGTATTTTGATGGCATAATCACTCCAAAGTATGTAGAACTTTTGATGCAAACACATGATAAATCAGGCAAGTATTACCATTTTGTGGTTTCTGTATACTTCATTTCTTAACAATAATGATCTGTTAGAATAATTATTTGATATCACTTTTTTATCACATAATGATATCTAACAGGACATGGATGAATTTTGTACGGTCATACAGGTATATACAGTCATAACAAATCAGACAAAAATTATACTTGTCACATGTACTTTTACATTGTATTTTTTTTTCAAATTTTAGATTGGGACATCAGAAGTATCTATGCTGTACTTATTTTGTATTGTTTTCAATTACTTATGAAGAAGGAAACAGACAAAACAATTGTTATTTTGGAATTCCTGTCGGAATTTTCATCAAACCAAAAATCAAAGACACTAAAAATCGTAAGTTGATAGAAATATGACAAAGGTATAACTATTCCAATTAATTGATTTTTTTTCAAATTTCCATCTATACAAGTAACAAACAAAGACCTTTTAACATATGATTAAGGATAACCATTATTTTTGTTTGATTTTAGGATGATTTGAAATTAGCCATAACCCTTCCCTTGTTAGACAAGCCCCATAAAATATCTGATATACAGAGATATCCTTATGGAATAGATGAGATTGTGTTTTTATTAACAATTGGATACTTTGAGAGAGAGGATTTTGAGAAATGCTTAGATGTAATTGAAAACAACATTGAATGTGTTTGTACGCCTTCCCTTCAATTTATAAAAGGTAAGTTTGAAAGTTTTGGGGTTTTTTTCCCCCTGCATGAAGCCACACGCTTTAGTGGTGTTTGGTTTTAAAATATTACGGAATGGTTTCTATTCATGTAACCCAAAAGGTTACACAGTCTTTGAATCATATTTTGTAAACGTTTCTTTTTATCCTGCCCTTTTTTTCTGCATGAATTTGGTCATTCTCTCTACTTAATGCAGTGAATTTTAATTTTATTTGCAAATACATGCATCATTATTCTAGGCATGGTATATTTCAAGCAAGGGAAGTTTGAAGATTGTATGGGAATTATGCAACATCTCACTTTCATGGAAGATGAAATTCCAATTAGCTCAGCTGAGATGAAAAATATTATAGGGTTATGCTTTTCCAGACAGGTGCGTACTATATTATCAAATAAGCCTCAACTAGATTTCCATCCTTGATCTATACAAGTAACTTTTTTTTTTATAAAGTATAGGAACAACATTGAAGAAAATATATTTGTAAATTTTTAGATAAATAACAGAAATGTTTTTAACGACATAAAAAAGTACACATTTACAAATTACCAACCATTAAAAAGTATGCATTTTTAAATTACCTAATCAGTCATTTTCTGTTGTTGAAGAAAAGAGTGCAAGGGCAAAGGAAATACCTTTAGAAAAGATTTAGCAAAAAAGTACTTAGTTTTATCACAATGCCACATCATACTCTGTCATTTCAATACTCTAATTGTGTAATAAAATTTAAGTTTTCAAAACTTTGTAGAAAAAATATCACAGTGCAATTCAGATGTTCAAGGAAGCTCTTCAAACAGACTTTGAATTCCATTTATCCCTTTACAACCTGTCCTTACAATACAGAGAAATGGGACTTGTAGATGCAGAACTGGAGAGTCTGAAGCTATTAGTTATGGTATTTATAAATAAGAGCCCTGTCAATATGGAAGACATACATACTATTTGATTTCCTAAAGTGGTTAATAAACGATACATATCGACAGCCATAAGCATAAATGACCTCTCCCTCAGTCATTTAAGTACGAGATAGACAATTTTTTAAAATATAGGCGTCGATAGTCTCAAACTAAGTGACAATGGTTTTGCCTATAATACTATTGTCATCTGAGAATCTAATCTTGTTGATGGTTGTGATAGTACCGTTTTATCCTAGTTGTTGTTTTCTGTTATGTATCTTTATTATGTAGAAGAAACCATTATTTGGTGTACAATCAAAATCAAGCATTTTGGACATTTTGTCAAAAAAACCTATCTAGTAATTCATTTTCTTTTTTCTGTACTCCAATAAGGCTTTACAAAAGAAGTCATCCCCAGTACAAAAAACAAAGGCTAGACTTGACATTGAAGAGATTTTACTTCATCAGTTTGTGGTGCATGATAGAGTTACACTTCAACAAGCAATGTATGCTCAAGCCAAAAGGAACTTAGAATGTGCCAGGTATGACAGTATGATCTAAAAATAAATGAAAACAAACTTGCCTTTATAGGAGAATTGAAAGAAAAAACATTCAACATAAAAGTCATAACTGTAAACATTTTTTAATCAAGCTAGCTTTGAATATTGAATTTACAGTCTGTTGGATTGGTTTATTTTCAAAAGATTCTGCTGCTTTTTTGAAGATGCAAGTAAAACCTCAACATTGTTTCAAATTGACAATGAAGTAGCACACTTTCACAACATAAGATATTCTTTCTTTTTCAGGTATGAAACAGCTTCTATAAAATATCTAACTCTTGTAACCAGTTTGACTGAAAACGGTTACCCAAAGTTTGAGGTATGTATCTATTCTGAATTACATGTACATGTATGTCGCAAGATTCAAGTTATGTCTTTGACTTATATATGTATTTTTGAAAAGATAGTTGTACATTGTTAAACCTAAATATGGTGTTTCATTGAAAAATGAATCGGTCATGGTCTTTCTCTCTTGTCCCAAGTATTTTGATTGTGTTGAATCTTTTGATGCAGTTCAAACCCCGTTCAATTTTCAATTATCGAGATATAGTAGAATTTATTCGTATATATTTCAGGATGGAAGTTCTTTCAATTTGCCACATATGAGAAAAATACTTCAAGAGACTGCATATGCACTACTGCAAGCTAAGCAATATGAAAAAGCAATTTCTATATGTGAGCAACTGATCTCAAATTTCACACCGACAACAAATCAGATGCTTGGCCAACAACTAGGAAAAAATGAAGAAACCTGCTTGTTTGAAATGAAACAGTCAGATTTGGGATCTGGAGATGGACTGTCAAATCAGTCCCTTCTACAACAAAGAAAAAGACAAAGATCACAAGATTCTCTGTTTAATAATGTAACAGGACAAGAGCTGTCACATTGTGGTGAAGTAAATACTTGCAATGACATGTTAGATCATGATATTTTAGCTGAGGAGTACAAAATAAAGGCTTTGGTAGGAATAGGGAAAGAAGATTCCGCTTTGAAGTCTTTGACTTCTCTGATTTTGACTTTAGAATCTGATTACTGTTCACATAGTTCTTGTGATGCTGAAACTACAAACGATAAACCACCTGTGAAAAAGAAGGCAAAAATGGACACTGGTAGTGGTAAGCATCTAGTTATAAAAAGCCAAAGGGGTATAGAATTGGTGTAACCACTGGCTAGCCAATATGTTCTTGCAATATTATATTATGTTCTGTATATTCCCTTTTTTTTAAAAAGGCATTTATAGAGCAGTGTAAGAGTCAAGATCACAGTATGGTAAATTTGATTTTCTTCCATTGTTCGCCCATATTTCTTCATGGCAGTTTGTAACTTGGAAACATATTCCTTCCAATCATTATGTGAAATTTTCGTTTTCTAGTATTGCATTTATAGATTCAATTAGGTTTGATTGCTTATCATTTTTGTATCCCAACGGGAGTTGATGTTTTCAAATTGTAGGTTACCATTTTGGTTTTTTTAATTATGAAATGATATATTTTTTTAAATCTACACTAGATGACAGTATTTTCTGTATCAATCCTAATTTGGTTTCCTTTACAATTTTAGAGACTGTTGACCAGTCTTCTCATATAGATTGTCAAATCAAAGATTCATTGGCCAAATGTTACCACAAGAAAGCAATAATTCTAATTTCAAAAGATCAGAGATTTGATGCCTTACACTGCTCCAGTCTTGCTCTTCAATTGAAACCTAGTAAGTTATTATTTTGTGCTGAAACTAAAGATATACATTCTTAAAGAGTTTTTTGTTTGAGATGCAGAAATCTTCTGGGTTGTGAAAGCAATTTTTTCATCTATATTTACCCTCCTAGATCCTCTAAGGCCAAATATCACATTAAAAACGTTTTGAACCAATTTTGTAGTTCGACCAAAAGAACTAATGAATCAGAGACAGAATTTATACCTATAAAACCTTTCTTGTCTTTTCAGATGATACCATTTTCACCTTTCATCACACTGAGATTTTGAAACAAATTGGTAGGAATTATGAAGCAGCTATCTTGTGGCTACAGTTCCAGGGATTTGCTACCAAAATAGACACATTTGAACTCAGCATGATATTAAAAAGAAAACAAGAAGATTTAAGGTAACACTTTGTGTAAATTGCTACTGAGCGTCTGGAATTACCATTAAACTTCCCAGGAGCAAAAGCTTGATTTGTTCTGAACAATCCTTTCTGTCCTGGTTTAGTTAGTTCTAATTGTGCGGGAAATCTTTTTATATGGGTTGAAGGTACAATCTGAAAACAATTCATCTGTATTAGCTATGATCATTATTAATGGATATTTTTGACTTTTAAAATGAGTTTCAAATAAAGTTGATAACCTCAATTTGATTCAGATTTGTCAATGGTGGATGCATAGGCAAATGTAGAACTTGCATTAGATCTTTAAAAAAATAATATTGAGATGCAAGTGTTGGGACATTTTAGTTATTTCTGTGCAGCTTTTTGTCTGTGTGAAAAGCTGATTATCATCTCTAATAGAATCTTATTTTAAAATGTATTACTGCCACAATATAGCATCTTAAAGTTTTAATACCTTTTGTGTTATTTCTTCATTGTAGTGCTGTTTCTGAAGAAATTACAGATGGTATATCAGAAAAAGATCACATAAGTCAGGACATTTTTGCCTACACTCAAATTCAACAAAAGATCTTAAAGACTCGCAGCAATTTAGTGTGAAAACATGCCTTTAAATATGAAATGTTTTTGAAGAACACTCCAGTTTTGAAAAAATAAAAGATGTTATAAAGTAAAAAATCAATCAATCATGGCTTCATTATTTTTTTAACGGAATCATGACTGTGAGTTGTTATGAATTTAGTTTTGCATAATATTTGATCTCGGTTTTGTTAAAACATTCACTATGTGCTATATAGAGGAAAACGTTCGAGTGAATATATTTTTGGATAATCAAATCATAGTTTGATTTTCAAAACTCTTGAGGTTGAATGATTATCAAGATTTCAATGGCATTTTTTTTGGTTTCCTTGTAAATACTGTCCATTAGGGCTGCCAATTGTTACACATTATCTGATATAGTGTATAACTTCTTAAAATCCCGATATATTGTGATACTTATAATGACATATAAAAATAAATTATTTAATCTAAAATGAGGTGTTTCTTTAGATTTCCCACATTTAATGCTTAGCTAGCTATACTATAGTCAACCATTCTTTTCCATAGAACATGAAAGAGAAAACAATTAATAGTGGCATGGATGAATAACTGGATTTACAGTGAAAATTTTTTGTCTTTGTCTATAGAAGAATATTGCAAGAAACAGAAATATGCATCGTGATATAGACAATATCATTAAAAAAATCCAGTTACCAAACTGGATATCCCTTTCATACTCTGCTTTTGGTATTTCAATCAATTGTTTTTTTCCTTTTGTATCCTTCAAGTGGCTAGGTTTTTAGTAGGATTCCAAAGCAAACATCTATTATTGGATAAATAGCCTTATTTTGAGTTATCACTTCAGGACACTGCCTCAATTTCTCTTTTTGTACAAGCAATACTCTTGAGCATACAACATGATGTCTCGCTGTCCCTTGAAGACTCTGATTAATTTCTTTCAAACTGTGACAGTTAAACACCATATATATACTAATTCATAGCAGGCGTTGAATAGTGACCATTTAGAGTGACCTGATAACATCCCACCTAGTTGTCACAGAAACAGGGATATGTCCTCAAAGAATACAAAGTGAATGACAAGGTCACTTTGTCATTAGTATGGAGATTGTAGTGACCTTGTTAAAAGGACACCCTAAGTTAAAAGATTTTGTCCTGACAATTTAAAAAAAATGTAAACTTGTTACATACAAAGAAAGAAAATCACAATCTGTCACTATATTTGGGAGGGGGGGTGGGGGCTGACTAATCTTGCCAGCCTTTGAAATTATTCTTTTGGTAACATTTTTTGGGCACTCGGCTAGATAAGTTTCACTTTTCTCTGAGCCTTCCGCTTATTGTATATTTGTATATGACCATTTTGTAAAAGTCTAACGGAAAATAAAATATTATTTATTATTATTATACATCAATTTTGAACATGATTATATGATGGAGAAAGGGACAGGAGAATCTTCAGGCTTTTAACTCAGAGGGTCTTTGAGCATTTCTGAGGGTCCTCCACAAATATATGAATTAAAAACATTTTTATAACACTTACATAATAAGCAAACATTGGGGGGGGGGACCCAATTAAGGTTTACTCTAGCCAAATTGATTTACCATGCTATAAATCTGCTTTTTATTTTTTTATTGCAATCTTTCATAGATAACCTACTCATCTTCATGATTGTAAATGGTCTTCCCCATAATACAAGATCTGTTAGCATAGTAAAAAACACTCTTAACAAATCAAAGAGTATAGGGAGGGGATTCAAGGACTAAAGTGCTATCCATATCCCAATATATGCTTTGCTCAATGTTGGAAGGTATACTCTAAGTGATGAGACAACCTAATTTGTAATTAAATCCTTTACCCTCAATAAGGCGCTTGGGCATATTTAACTGCCTTTCTTAACACCCCCCCCCCCCCCCTAATATATAAATGCATCTATAGATTTAACGACCCTTCATTGGTCAATTTGATTCTGTGTTACAGTGTCTATATAAGGGAACAGTACCGAACAAGGTCGTTTGATCAATTAGGAAGTACAATAAGCTCATTGCTATGTTACTAGCGTTCCCCAATACAAGCAGACAAACCTTCTCTTTTTTTTTCAGATTAATACGTGTGATAAGAGGGAAAGTTGAGCTACTATCGTTGTATTTGCTACAACCAGAGACGATTTTAGTTTTAAAATGGGGAAAATAACCATGAGATTAAGCCAGTCTTATTAAAACATTAAGGGAAAGAAAAGTGGAACAGTTCTGCTGCGATATTTGGAAAGAAGTGTCTGAAAAGAGACGAATCAATGCCTTTCTTATATGTTCCAAACAAAATGAATGGAATAGAAACAAGAGATTATATTGACGATGGTGTCGAATATATGGACAGATATTTAGAGCAAGATATTAAAGAAACATACTTTATAGAGAGTGAAACCCCCACCTTGCCCAGAAAGAGATCTGGACATACAGTTAAAAGAACGCCAAAGACGTTTAATCATTTCAGCGTAAAAAGTCAATTTGTGTCGTACAGTGGCGCGACGACGCTCCATGGAATAAAACACGTTGCAGACGCAAGTACGCACCCTTTAAGACGGTAAGTAACGTAAAACAGATTGTAAATACAGTATTGGTTGTTCATGCCTACTTATTATTTTCCATTTTGAAAATAAATTTTCCTCATATATTTCTGCAGCTACATTGAATAATGCATCCTAGGAGATTTTACTTGAGGAATTTAACATTTTTGGTTTATGTCCTTCACATAAGAAGTATGATTTGTAGGAGGGTTTCTTTACTCAGAAAACCATTTCATATTCATTGTGAAAATGATTTAAATCTGCATGCTACAAATAAATATCCATTCATTCTAGTGCAAAATGTAGCTTGGCAACTGCAGAATATAATTGTTTGTATCAGTGCTGGAGATTGCCCAATGATTTGATAGAAAATTGGTTTAAACTGACTTTTAAGGGGTAAAAAGATTCACTGTCATGCTTAAATTTGGCTTTTAAAAATTGATAAATTTGAAAACAACCTCGTGTTGGTGAGGGTATGTAATAATGTGTATATTTCAAGTTCCATGTCTCAAGGAGAAGCTTGTTCATTATGAAATAGAGTGGGTGGAACAAAAAAGAGATCGGCTAACAACTTCAAGTCCCTACATCTCAAGGACATATAGAATTAGTTGTACAGTTGTCTAACTGGATTAATTGAATTATTGGCCGTATTTTTTTTCAACAATGGCTATGGTTTTACACACCTTTTTAAATCGATTTAAAACCCTTTTTTCAAACCACTCTGGATTGAAATGAAAGCTCTATGAATCCATGGCTAGTATGGTGATTTTGGCCTGGTTATGCTTGTGATATAAGGATAATAGAAAATAAACATCTTTGAATTGCAGGCCGCAACTTTTTTGCGGGTGCAATGACTCCAAATGCACCCATAATAACACATAAGAACATTTTCAAAATCTTAAACAGTTAAGTTGTTTTAAATGTTAAAGTATATTTGTGTGCAATTTATAAAATGTGAATGGGTTACATTTTTTACCTTCTGACAATCTCTCCTTTCATATGTCTTTACCCCATGCTCGTCCATCTGAGAATCCATGAATATATCATAGTCTGGGTTGTGTTCAATGTGCAAAACACCAAAAGGAAAAGAATGGAAGGTTATACACTTTATAAATTCAATATTTGGATACTTTGAACAAAATTATTAATAAACCTAAAGCATTGCATTTTTGGATCAAAGGGAAAATATACAGAAAGTGCAACTCAATCTAATATAATTACATAATAATATGTTTAGCTTAGACAATAGTTTAGAGGAGAGTTTTTGTTGCGGTTTGTTTTTACTTTTGGCAATGTATATTTTTTACTAGAAAGAGTTCTGCAGGATAGGTTTGGAGTTGACAACAAATAATTTAATTTGTGCTTGTTGCACTGAATGTTCTTTAAAAAATTCAGGCATCTCTCTTCTCTTCTCTCAAGAGATGCCTGCTGTGCAGTTCGTCTTTCAGCATGACAAGATAAAATAACAACAACTGCTAAACAAAAAAAACACAATTTAATGTCAGATTGATTTGACATTAAATATAAAATCTTCTATTATGTGTCTCCAAAATAGTATTTAAGGTTTAGCCTCTGGGATAATGCTCTCAAATGGAGACATTGTCTTGATAGCTATAGGACAATTAGGATAGATACTATTGTTCTAGTGTGTTGTTTTGTACATTTATCTAAACATCATACACAGCAATAATAGATAAATGATAAAAGAACCACTGATAAATCATCATAAAGATTGTTAAAGAGGTTTATTAATGGACGATTCTGAAGTTTTGGAAAAAAAACATTAGTTTCATTTATGTTTCCAAACCAGTAATGTAGATAGCACACTAGTCTTTTTGAAACATATTCATTTGAGGATTAGCATTAAATACTCCTGTTTAAAGCTAAAATAGGATTAAATACTCCTGTTTAAAGCTAAAATAGGATTAAATACTCCTATTTTAGCTTTAAACAAGAGTATTTATTCCTAATCCTCAAATGAGCATGTTTCGAAAAGACTAGTGTGCTATGTACATTATTTTTGTTGGCATTAGAAATGATCTAGTTTAGAGACATGTATTTATATTTATCAATAATAAATTTGGTCACTCAAGGAAAGGTCAAGTTTTAAGTGATCAAAATAGAGTAAAATATGGTATTTGTTAGAATTGGCAATTTTTGCAGCTACTTTTTTCAGTTTTATGCCTATAGCACACTAGTCTATTATAAACAGTTACTTGTGCTCAAAAGGATTAAATACTCATGTTTAAAGTTAACATGTGTATTATACCCAAAGGTGCAGGGTTAAAAATAGTGATACCTTGACACAAAAGTTACAATTCAATGATTTTAATCATTTTGAGTAAAAGTAACTGTTTATAATAGACTAGTGTGCTATAGGAAAAACAGTCATAGCTACTTTTAGAAAATAGATATAGATAATCTGAATCAAAGTATGAATCTGCTCTAAAAGATTGTGTTTTTGTTGTTTTTTGGGGGAGTATGTTCTAAAAACTGTAATTAAACAAAAGTTAAGTTGCTCAAGATTAATCATATACATATAATACCAAATAACACAGCCTCTAACTGAATTAATATAAAGTAGTAACAATTTCTCTGCACTTGATTTAACATTATAAAGAAGCACCAAAAAAGTGAAAAATATTTTTTATTCATTTTTAAGAAACATGGATATTTCTAAATTATAAGAGATTTTTTTTTTTTAAACATCATATTTTAAAGCATGTCTATAGCTTTAATATGTTGTCCCAGAATTGTTATATCCCTTTTCAAAATGAAAATTCAACTATTTGATGTGATAAAAGTTACTGAAAAAATAGGCCTTTTTTAATTTCTTTTGAAAACAGCTATGTAGTCATCAAAAATCATAATATTGGAGCTATAAACATGCTTTTAAACACAATTAGACCCTCATCCCCCAACTTAGGACCCAACTTTTGGGATTAAGAGCTTTAAAGATGGGATATAGTTGTAAGTAATGACAAGAGCTCTTTTAGCATTAAACTCAGAATTCTGTCAAGATTCATTGCTAAATGTTGAGTCTACTAAAGCTGTTGCAGACATCACGAATATCAATTGTATAGCGGAAAAAAACAAGCATTTGATGGCACATGGTGGTTAGTGATCACTTTAACATCTTCTTTTTATGCTAGCAGACAATGTTAGTTCCACCAGGAAAGGTTGCTTTTCTGGTGCCTTTTCTTTGTCTACAACCAAAAGAATGTCCCAGTGGTCCCCATACTCTTTAGCCTTCTGGAAACAACACATTCAGAAGATGTTTATCATTATGTTAGGTGTTCCTAGAATTCAAGGATTTCATCTTAATTTTTCTATTTCTAAATGATATAAAATATGGGACCTTTCAGATTAATCCTGTTTAAACAAACTGGAAATATAAAGTTATGCGTTTATATTTTTGTTTAGTAGTATACATGGTAACCACTTCACTCCTGAGATAGTTCATTTATAGGATTAGTCTATATCTTAATATATGGGAAATTAACTCCTAATTTTCTTTATTACAAAAGCAATAGAACTTTATTTCATCCATGCAGTGTAGGCTTAATTCCCTGATGTTGATTCAGGAAAGTGGCCTTTTACACTGCTCCTTTTATGCTTAAAAGAAGACAAATGTCAACGGTCACAGGTTTCAAACCATGACATTGTATGAGAAGTCAGACAATAGAGTCACCATTTCAGCAATTTGTAACTGTCTCTTTTTCTGTAGAGTGAAATTAAGTCAGAATTATTCTTTTTTGGCACCTTCAAGTCCCTTAACAAAAGTTTTTAAACCCCTGCTCCTAAGTTTCTATTGTTAGATTAGGCGGACTGGGAAACTTTGATGGTTTTCGATTTCACCAGATTGAAGCCAACTGAACATTTTTAAATCTTAAAAGAGCTAATCTCTGGGGTGTTTCAGCACAAAAAATATTCAAAACATTTTTCTTCTGATTCAAAGATAAAACCCTTCGAGTTACTCCAATTCCAGTAGCTCTTTACATGTATACTTTTGGGAGATATTTGATTGCATGGTTTTGTGATTTATTCTTGAGAAAAAATATTCAAAGAGCCTGTATGTCCTCAGGGAATATTTCAGTAACTCAACATTGACTTGCATTTTAGGGAGCTTTAATTGTCAAGTGCATAGAGTGCCAGCATGCACTGTTGATTTTCTGTGGGGAAGATCCCCTGTTAGAATCTGGGCAGTTTCAAGTGAAAAACCTTTTCACTGACTTTGAAAATGTTACCAAAAACTTAGGCCCCAAGTCAAAGATAACGGTATCTCACATGTTAAAGACCCAGATAAATTTTGAAAATCAATACATTTATCTAAATACATAATTATACTCTTTCGGAAATATATTCTGTCTGCCTGATACAGGCTAAATTAAGGAACAATAATGTAAGCTTCACAGAAAGCTTCTAGACCTTCAAATTGACCACTACTCACTCATCCCTTATCATAAACATAAAGATTTTGATTATCAGTCAGTAGGTTGACAAATATGTGTAGAAAACAAGATCCAAATCAAGTTAACTTATTCCCAGCTCTTAGGTCTATCAATTTAACTTATGGCTTATTTTATGGGCTTACATTTATATCTCAGATATTTTGTTTTCGTTGCTTTTTTTGCTTTTTTTTTCATTGTTCATGGGCCATTTCAAATTGATTATGTGGTTGATAGGTCATTTTTTTCTGATTGAATTTTTTTAGAACAGATTTGAATATTTCAAAATAGGTTACAATTAAAATCCATCAAAGACTTTGAAGGCTTGAAAATAAAGATTTATGGCTAGCAATTAATAGAGAACTATAAAGAATTTATTTGTACAATTCAGTCTATATACAAGATATTTGTTAACTTATATTTCATCTGAACACCTTGCCTCTTTACGTTGTATCAATGTTAAAGGCTGACTATAGTCTAATTTACATTGAGACAAAAGAAAAAGAAATACAGCCGGCAAAGTCAATTTCTTCTGCCAAAAGTCCATCCTTCTTTTCATGGCCATATAGCAAAGTGGTTGTTTTTTCAACTTTTGGTGCCGTGGGAGGTTGCATTTCCTCATTCCAACACTTATGCTAAATAAGCCTTTTAGAATATATGTTTCAGCTTTCTCACTTATTTTTTTTTCAAAAATCCCCTTTTGCTGTATGTGAGAACAGTTCTCAAAAGAATATTGACATAAATTCACTTTCAGGCACTTTTTTTGGACTCAGACTTGTAAAGCAATTGTGAAGTGATTTTATACTAAAACATATGTATTGTCTCTTATTTCCCCGTCTTATAATTAAACCATTTGTCCTACATGTACTAAATGATAGATATAAATTGATGTGAAAGTTCATCTCAATTAAGAACAAAAGGCTCATTCAAAAGGAAGTGTGTATACACAATTTGGCATATTTAGCAGTCGTATCAATTATTTATACTTCATGTTGAAGAAGAAACAGAACAAGACGTGAATCAAATCAACAGCTGTGGATCAATATAGTCAACATGTGTAATTGTCTGAATAAAATATTTGTCTTACTATTGTAAATCACGCTATACCAGAGAAGAAACAATAATACCAATATGACATTGTTTAAACATCTCTACAAATTTTATCTTTTATTTGGATGAAACCAACTTCATGTATAAATACAGCTAAATTAGCTTTCCTATTATCCTTTTGGCTTATTTCACACTCTCTAGTAGGAGAGGTAATTTTTCTGCATTATAAATACATTATATTCAGGGAAATCCCCTATAAACTGGGAATTTCTAGTACCTGTGGACGCTATACCAAAAGTGTATCTAGAAGCAAATGTTATTAATATGGATAAGGATAAGTTTAATGGATCTGGATAAAAGGGATTTTATGTAGATATTGAAAATGTGTCTAACCACAAGCCATTAGAATTCTAGAATGCAATTATATTACACAATCATTTTACAGAGGAACAATATTTTTATTCAATACTTTTATCCTTCATATCTGGTGTGGGCTTGTTTAGTGGCCAATAAAATATTCATTAAATTAAGGAAATGGAATCTACAGAACATTGTTCAGAAAGAAAAATGCAAAATTAGTTTCACTTTCAGGCAGAATTTGTCACTTGTCAATCATTCAAGGATTAGTGGATTTTACCTTTAAATAGAGTCAATGCTATATTTTTCATGATTGTTCAGTATTGCTAATAACTCCCTTTGAATTAAAGTAGTTTACCACCCCACCCCCAACCCCCTCCCTGAAGTTGGCATGACCAAAGAATCAAAAATCAAAATCCCAAATCCCGAAAAAGCAAACATCAAATAAGGACACCCCCAAATCCCAAATCCCATAGAATTCAAATGCAAAATCCCAAATCCCAAACAATTAGAATGTCCAATCCCAAATTATAGGTAAACCCCAAATCCCAAGAAATTAAATCTGAAAATCCCAAGTCCCAAACAATTAAAAAGGCCAAATCCCAAATCCCAAGGAACCTGTATATCTCTCTTCGAAGCAATGTAGACCTTATAAAGATTTTTCAAAATCAATGGAAGACATTTAATTCTAAAATCTTGCCCAATCAGGATAACTTAGTCCAAAGCTTTGGGTCTTCCAATGTCCCTCTTGATAATTGTTTTCAATGGTCTTATTTGTAGAGTCAGCCCTATCTTATCCAGCCATTTTGTTCAGCCAAGGTCAGGTCACGGTGATATTTAATGACATAGATTGCTTAGAAAGTAGGTCCCAAAGAAGCCATTGCCTTTGAAAGGTTTCATGGTTAGTTATACCTTATTCCATATCTATAGCCCAAAAGTAGATTTACCATGTTAAAGCCCAAATTAAAGATCCATTAGATAGGTTTAAATTGCACTTTTTTTTACCTTCAAAAACAAAAAAAATATTCTTGTAACTACTATGATTAATTTCTTAATGGAATGGTGTCCATTTCTAGAAAGATTATTTCTCATTATTAATCACTGTAGGTGCTTTTTACAATATCAATTTGTTAATTGCTAGAAAAAAATTGTCACAAGCAACCACAATCTTAGCCAATCCATTTGCCATTGTCTCTACTATACCAACCTTTCACTGCTTTAACTCTTTCCACCCACAACCCCTGGATAATGATAATAAGTGACTTGAAACAATCTGTTTATATTGTCTACAAAGTTGCAAAAGTTCAAGCAAGCGTACATGTGGCAATGCTAATATAGAATAAAAATATTTGTCAATACATGTAGACTTGAAGAAGAAAAAAATTAAAATAGAAGCTATGTTCAGACTGTAGACTTCTGAACTACTTTAGAATGACAACTAAAAAGACACCCTTAAGCGCTTACAAATCAACAGTGTAAACAAGGCTCATGCAAGATAGTTTAAACATAAGGGTAAAAGGCATGTTCACAGTGTCGCTGGTAAAAAGTGATAGAATTAGGTTTCCTACTTTGTGAATATTGATGAGTTTCTTTACAAAGGGCTCGCCTAGGCCTAGGAAATGTTGTTTTTCTCTGATTCACATGCAATGCTTACCAAAACAAAACATTCAGAAAAAACTTACTGCTTTTACTAAAGAAGCTTTTGGATATTTTTTGATGTCCCTGAGTTCAAATCTCTTAGCATGATCTGGGAGTGGAATTGTTTTAAATTTAGGATTTGAAGACTATTTCAATACTACCCAAGATCATCAGGTTCAAGATCTTGCAATGAGCCTCCGGCTAATTGTCTACATATAGGTTGATACGTAATCTGGTTAAGGACAATTAATTTGACCTTGAAGTGTTCTATTTTCATCTCTTCTCAGAATCAGCCTTAATTTGCTAGTATTCCATGAACTAAAAACAAAAACATTGTCACTGTCTAGTCCTGTCACAATCACAAAAATAATAGAATGACGACTTACACAATTATGACAGATGAGTTATATTCCATTAATTAAAAGAAAAACACCCTGTCATAATTTTATCCGATTACCATCAGAAAAATAAGATTAAACATGAAACAATCATGACAGATTAACAGTCTCATTTAGTCACGTGACAATGACACCAGTCAGGTGGCTTAATGAGACAAAAGACCCTCATTAGAGCTGATGAAAGATTCTCTAGGCTTAATTTCTTAATTGTGAGTAAATGTTTAACTTAACTTTACCTTTATAAAAAATATAAACACTTATTTCAGAATCTTTGTCCTCAGAAAAAAACATATTCGAGGCCTTCGGGGGACATAAAAAAAGTCTAATATGACATTTAAAATTGAGGAAGATACATGCGGATATCCCATACAAGGGCAAGGACCAATTGGTAATAAAACACAAGAATAGAGAGAGAAAAACACAGGAAAAAAGCAAGAAAAAATGTAACATTAACATGACATTTGATTCCCTGCTTTCAAACCTACACAAAAAGCCTGTCGGATCACAATGATTAAACAATGTCTTTCTTAATCTTATGTATACTCATCTGTGTAATTAAATGATATTCAAAGTAAGTTAAACTTTAAAATACTAATTTAGAATGGCCAGGCCACAAAGTGACTTTAGACAATGTTTCGATTCTTAATACGGATTCTAAGTGGCTTAATAGGGGCATCAAAGAAGCAATTTTTATTAGAACTTTGAAACCTACACTAAATAGAGATGGGGGGAGATTAACATAACCACACTTTTGGGATAATTTACTTTAATAATACTCAGGTCATGTGATTTTTATGATTTATTTATTAGTAGGGCCGAGAAGTTTGGGGTCTATTTTGTTTTTTGTTTTTGTTTTTAGTAATTATGGTTTGTTATTTGCTATTATTTTATCAACTGGTTGGTCTTTAATTTTATCATTATTACACTGAGCTAGGGGTCAAAATTACGTTACGTTAAAATTGGTTAAATTATGTTATGTGTTTGCTGTGTTGTGTATTTTAAAGTTTAACTTACTTTGAAATGTCTTTCTTGACTCTTTTTGTGAGTTTCCAAAGTAAAGCTTTACCTTTTGAATCTGAATTTGTTCTTTATTTCTGGGTTTTTTTACTTTATAAATTATCATAATTTGATATAAAAACAACAAGTGAAATAGTGATAATTAGACCTTATTTTCTCAAATCATGGCTTTTCTAAAACTGACTGGGGTTTAATCAAGCTTGCAGGCCTAAAAGGTACAAAAAGTGTTTATTCCATATATATTATCTTCCCTCATTTTTATCCTGCCTAGCCTTATATTTTCTAAAGATTGTGATATAGTGTTGTAGATAGATCTCCCTGGGTGATGCAAAGGCCTCTCATGCGTATAGCGGATCCGTTTAAGTCATGTCTGAGCCACAGTGTCAGAATATGTCGATGGTAGATTACTTAAACTAGTTCAAATGTGGTAAATCATTGTAAAAAAAAAGCAGAACCTTTCAATATATCATTTTCCAGCACCATTTGGAAACAAAAGAAAAAGTTATCATGCTTGGTGACCAGCACAGTGACTGCTTAAATTACTATCCTTTCCTTATAGCTATAAATCAAGAAATCTACCCCATGTATTAACTTGTCAAATCAAGGAATAAGATGATGTTTGGAATAAAAAATATGATAGTTAGTGTGACCATGGAAAAATTATGTCAACTTGATAATCATCTTGTAAACCTTGCGATAAAGAAGAGTACTAGATCAAATGGAATCATCTGTCAAGGTCGTATTTTTCAGACTGCACAAACAATAGCAGGGTTATTAAGGCCGGTTTACACTATAAATTTGTTATTGTAATATTATTTAAAGGTCAATTCATTATCCTTTTGATGATCCATTTGTCTATGAGGTGAATGCGTTTACTTGATTGACAAAGGCCAAACAAGCTTTCTTAAAAGACATAATTATGTTTACACTTTTGATTTTTGAAGTGCCTTAAGAATCATTACTAAAACGTGTTTATAAAATTGATAGTGGAAACAGGCCTTTACTCAATCAGACATTATACTAGCATAATTTATGCCTAAGCCCCACTACAAGCACAAATGTTTTACATTTGATGGGTTGCAATGAAAAGCATTTGCAAATTGATCTGCTTAATGTTTGACACGCTGTTGAATTACTTACTATTGCACAGATATGTGCATCAGTGTTTTGTTTTAGTATAATTTGCAAAAACAAACAATTGGTTAATACCATAAGGCAGTGTTTTATGCTGTATGACATAGGTGAATTCTCTACAGTTTAACTTTGTTCGTGGTCCTCGCCAGACCATTGATGTGTTTGATTGAACATTGAGGTTTTTACCATGCCACTACTCACTATTCACGTATCACTGTGCAAAAGGAAAACCACGTCCCTTTCGATCGTTTCAACGTAATGAGCCTAGTGTAGTCTAATTCAAGCTGAGAGAGAAAGAAATAAAGATTCCAACTAATCAATTTGGAATGGCCGTAGAGACTTTTTTGGAGTAATAAATTTAGTCAAAATTGAGGTGTTATCTGTACCTCAACTTGAAAGGGTGACCACTCTAGCTTGAATGTAGATAGCTTTCAATAAAAATCTTCCTCTTGAGATTTTTCATATTAAAATTAGTTCTTATCTGTGGCTCTATCTCCATACAACAGACATGCTTTTTCCTAAAAAATGTTTCTTCAGTCATTTTTTAGAGGACCCTTTGAAAATCAACATTGCTTGTTGTAAAGGTTTTACCCTCTAAAAATAAAATAAAGCTTTTATTATTTTGGGCCTGAAGCGTATTGTTTTATAGTATAATATTTGTTTTTTAATTAATTATTTGCTTAATTGATAACCAATTTACTCTAATCCTAGACAGCTAGGGAAAAACTAGCACCATCAATGAGTCAAAGTGAATTCAAACATATAGATTACTTCATGGCTACCCATAATCAAATAAATGAATTCATATGAATGTCAGATTTTATATCTTCGAGGTCTAGCTCTATAGAGGCGCTTTTCAAAAAGACAAGATTTTAGAATTTTTTTAAAAATGGAATACCTAATTATTCACTGATCATGCCCACTTGAGACTACTGATAAGCTTATTTCTGAAGTCATTTATCATACTTATGTGTAAACAAATCTCTAACTATTTACAGACTTATTGCTATATATGTTCACTGCTGTATACATTGCAATGAGTCTGAAAAAATATAAATTGTTCCACAGCCTTGAGGCAACAGCACAAAAGGCCCTGCCCCTGTAAATGTGAAGATTTGTTCTTGGGTTGCACAATTGGTACATCTCTCATGTCTTGAAAACTCTAATACATTGTTTTCATTCTATTTTCAGGATTATATGGGGTCTTGCCTTTTTCACCATGTTTTTCCTGTTGACTTTTTTGATAAGTAAACAATTTATTCTCTATGCAAGGCATCCAACTGCCACCAAAATCAGTGTGCTAGAGGAGCGCCCTCTACAATTTCCAGCTGTAACTATTTGTAATTTGAACTTGTTTAAAAGATCAGTTGTCATGGAGGCAAGTTATTTAAAATATTTATCTGTCATTCTATATGATATTTCTTTTAAAGATATGAATATTTGATATTAGTCTTTTATAGTTTTGTTGCTAGCCCTAGTACTACACAATAATTTCAGATTCAACCTAGTCTAAATATATGCATGCCAAATACATGGGACACACCTGACCATGCCAGGCACAAGGATTAAGACAACTCAAGGCATTTTCTTAGAATCAATGAACTCCAGCATTTGGCAGGCATTTGGCAGGTATTTGGCATTCTTAATTTCTAAGAAAATGCCTGGAGTTGTCTTAATCCTTGCGTTAGGCATGGTCAGGTGTGTCCCATGTATTTGGTTTGCATTTATTTAGACTAGGGCAAGAAAAAAGTTGATTCTATTTTAATCAGACAGCCCAATGTTATTTGAAAACAACAATGTGATTCATTTGAAGTATGAATCTGTTGCCAATGTTAAATTGTAGTGATTCATCTCCACTTATATGAGTCTTACCCAATAATATGCTTGCTTTAAATTTTCGTTATCCAGGACCCTATCATTGAAAGCATTATAAGGGAGATGTATGATGTCTCAAAGCCACCTACACTCAACTGGTCAGACCCCTCTGTGGTAGAAACCCTTAGAACCCTTGACACTTACAATTGGACTTCTAGAGCAGCCCACCATATAGATAGTATGTTTATACTGTGTTCCTGGGGAGGACTGGATGCGAATTGTAAAGATCATTTTGTAAGAACTGTTACAGAAAAAGGTTTTTGTTATACCTTCAATTCTGCTGAATCAGTGAAAGATGTAGGTCAGTTGAAAGTTCATCGAGCAGGAAGCGAAAACGGCCTGTGGTTAAGGCTGAATGTGGAACAATTTGAATATTTCTATGGACTTAGTTTCTCTGCAGGATTTAAGGTTAGTGGCTGTTTTGCATTAATTTTAGTAATTTAAAGCATGTTTAGATGGCCAGCCTTTAGATATCACAGTTACAGGTAATAAATCGAATGTCTTTCTACCAAAGTGGCTGATTGAAACAATTTATTTGACAAACAGAATGAAAAACAAATGGAAAAAAACTGCTTCCAAATCCATATTAAGATAAATTAATCACTTTCGAAATAAACGATCAATGCCTTCAGGCAAAACAGGAACTTTATGAGGTTAGAAATTACTCTAAACAAAGCATACAACCCATGATCCTAAGTTTATTAATCTGCCCCTTATGTTCATTATTAGAAATAATCATTATTCAGTAAGTTCCATTTTGGTCCTTGATCAACGCTTTGTGAAATAAGTTTCTTGTTTATTCAAATAGGTGCTTCTACATGATCCATTTGCACTTCCAATGATCAATGATTATGGCTTTGTCATTGCACCAGGAACAGAGACTTTCGTAGCAGTTAGACAATCAAGAGTAAGAACCCCTGTTGTTTACACAGAGGGCCCCATGGAAGATCAGCATTGCTGAATGGACCACCCTCTTTAAATAAAAATGTCAATACAATAATACAATACACCCACTCTTGTTTTATCATGACTATATAAAGCTTTGATAACCTCTTATTATGTATAGGGGACTTATTCCCCTTGAATTGTACAATGAGGCATGGAAAACTGAACATTTTTTTCTATTTGGATAAAAAAAAGTGCTGCAACCCCATATTCTATTACTTGCAACAAGGCACCAAATAGCCTTAGACTTGTTGCAGTTTGTTACCAGAGACATGTGAGGCAGTCAACATAAGAATATTTTCCTACTGTCCCAAGCAAAAAGCCTATTGTCCTAATATTTTTTTAGTACATGTATCTACTGTCACAGCCTACTTCCAATGTTTGTCTGTATTAATTTCCCCCTTGGGCAGCAGTGACAAAAATCCTGGCACAGCACATCAACAATCAGATACTTGGGGTCTGTATGGGTCATCTAATTTATCTCTGATCTTGTGTTTATCCCAATGTGAAGGATATTTCATCAGTCACCTATATGCCAGTGACATAAAATGTCCTAGATTTTTGTCATGCTTTTAAGGCAACTAACAGTAGCTTAGAGATTGTTCCTGGAATTTTCTTGGAACTTTCCCTGCCAATGCACTTTACATAAATGCATTCCATAAGGGATAATCCCATTTAATTGTTATCTGTGTTAATTGAATTAACAATAATACTAACAGGTCAGTTATCAACAAGATTATCCAGTCACATGACCCAAAGGCGATCTTTTTCTGTAGTGGGACTGCGTTTTTTATTCTAAAACAATTACCTTATCTGATAAGAGCTCAAATTTGATGAAATTGTATGTGACAATACATGCTAACTCTATTATTCACTTGCCAATTACTGACACATTTTGTATCATTAAAAAAAAAACTAGTCAAAACATTACTATTTCATCAACACTTGCAAAGAAATAAATTAAGTGTCTTCTTTGATTCATTTTGTCATAGTTTGCTTTCTGTTAGAATATCAAAAAAACGTTTAAAATTAATCTATATTGCGTCACCAGCCATGTTATATCTATCATAATGCATACTTGACTAGATTTATTGGGCATTTGTAATTTGTTTTAGTTATATCCACTAGATGGCCTTCTGGGCAATCTTAGATATAAATATTTCAATTATCTTTAGCGATCTTCTTAACAAGTACAATGAAGAGCCAGTCAAAAGCTTTCATCAAAATTGACATGTCTATAATAATATAACTTTGAATTTCAGACCCAAGGCTTACCAAAACCCTATGAAAATAGTACCTGTGAAGATATATCTGATCCCAAATTTGTGAGTCCATTGAAGTATTATGATTCCTACAGTGTTACAGGCTGTAGGATGGAATGTACAACGAATTACACCCTGGAAAAATGTGGATGTAAAGCTTATTATCAGACAGGTATGAATATAATCATCTTCAGAATTAAAGTTCTGTTTACATTTTGTGTATTTTTCATGTTGCAGTGTGCATAACCTATTGATAGAGTGAATTCACCAGAATTATGACTAGAAAGGCATATCAGATATATAAATCCCTCTTTTCTTTCAGCTGATGGTGTAAGATATTGCAACTTACAAGAATTCCATACATGTGTAATATCAGCGACACGTAAGTATCAAATGAAATGAAAGTGGTTCATAACAATTAAAGTTTGATACTCTCTATATGCCTTGTATTTTGTGACTTTTTCTTCTAAAAATGTGAGTGCTTTTTACTAATAAAGTACCCACTTTTTCCCTGGAAATTCTATTTTACTCACATTACCCAAAACCTAAAATCTTTGTAGCTCTGGGATTAATTCCATAGTAAGTTCAATCTAAGTTTTTATTGGATAGATTGCTCTCTAGTGCTATTCAAGGGTTTGAATCAGCTACAGATTAAAAGAAAACTAAGGTTTGAAATGACACATGGGATTGTCAAAACCTTTCATAGACACAAGATGGCAGTACCTAATGATAATGTCTCTGAAATACAGTAGATATAGACATTTCTTACTTTTAATGGATTAGTACAAGCAGAATTTGCTGTGTTTGAAAAAGTTAGAAATTTGTACCTGATCTTAAAACAAGGTTGCAGCACTAGTTACCTTTTACTGGTCCTTTTTTCTTAGGCCATTAAAATTGATCAGTTGGTCAATGGATTTTTGGCATAAAAATTGGGTTGGTCAGTTTATTTTTTTAAACATTTTTTTATCTCAACATAAATTATAATTCACTTGGCTAAAAAAATGGTTAGGAATGGCCTTATAAAAAACTTTTCAACATTTTTTTGCAGAAGCATACTACCTAAATGACACAATAGAAAAATCCTGTGGATGTTTTAACCCCTGTTTCAAAATAAGCTATGATCCAAGAATCTCATCAGCTTTTTATCCAGCTCAACATTTTATGGATGATATAAACTCATGGCCAGAGATGTTAAGGTAACCATTTTTAGAGATTTATTTTCTCTTATGATCTCCTATGGTTGATTTCAGTGTGAAACCGATACCATCACACTGTACTTTAAACTTAAGGCCTAATTTGTCTCTGTTTTAAAAGAAATATATAGATATTAATCTCTGATTTAAACTGCTAGCTATGTTATAAAATCAGCTTTTTAAAACATAATAAAATTATTTTTCTATGCAGGAAAAATTTCCTTGAGTTGAGAATATTCTATGAAGAATTACACTATGAGTTTATTGAGCAAGTTCCAGCTTACACAGAGGCACAATTAGGTGGTAAGAAACAAAAGTTTTTCTTTTATAACTCTTCAATTCTTTTTGTAATGAAGCTGAACAATAGAACTGCAGGGCATTTGGGTTTTCATCAAAGTTTTTCATCAGAAAAATAGTATTTCACCATAGGCGGGGTAGAAATCTTAATCTTGGCGTGTTTTTTTTTTTAACAACTTTGGCCAAGGGACATTTTGTCCTATAATAGTTGAAGTAAGACGCTACAGCATGTTTTGACATGAAACCCCTATTTTTTACATTCTTAATAGCTGCTTTGTTTGTTTCTTTGTAGGCCTTTTTTACAGCCAAAAATCTGTTTATCAAGATATTTCTTATTTTTCTTATTTCTGTAAGTCACTAGCGAAATGTTTGTTAGAATGATTTGTGTGTGGTCATTTAGTTTCCCTGAATTTTTAAAATAAAGCTTTGGGCTTTTTCCGTTTAAAATTATGCCTTATGTAAGCAAAAGTACATGTGGGGGGGAAAATTCAAGGACATTTTTCAAAATATACATGTGAAATTGACACACCTTAACACCCATCTATTTGACAGGTTTTTAAGCAATCACCTTAATAGGATGCACTTTTTTTATTGATTTAAAAACTTTTTTACATCATGGATAGATATAAATATTTTTAATGAAATGGTTCCAAAATTGTTTCTAACCATGCCAATATCATTGTGAGAAAACTTTTTGAATCCATTCAAAAAGATTTAAGCTGTCCTAATTTTTATAACTTAAGACAGCTAAAATCCTCCTCAAACTTTTGTGACACTTAGCAAAATGCACATTATTTCAGGGACCCATTAGTCTAATCCTGAATCTAAATTTGTAATATTCATCAATCTACAGTGAGTTTATGATTTTGTATTAATTTAGGTAAGTCATCATAGCAAATTGAAATACAAGCCCTGTTTACACTGACAATTTCCCTAGCAAAGATTTTGCTTTGACTCAGAGTCATAATCCTTTGAAATACTTGAAAGGCCTTGAAATCAATCTGTTGATATTGTCTAAAAAGCTGCAAAAGTTAAAAGCAAGCAAACACATGGCAATGTTAACAGATTATAAGTTAAAGCACTGTATTCATTTACACCAGTAGCTTTAAGAGTTTGTGGGCTAAAGAATAGGGTAGTAGTATACCAATTTCTCACAATTGAATACAAGGCTTTAAGCCCTTTAAATAAAAAGATTTGTCAATGGACTTCAAGAAAAAAAAGAGCTTTATAATCACAACTGTGTATAGACTGTAGACTTGAGTGCTTTAAAGAATGGCAACTACAAATTTACTTTCAAGCAACACAGTATAAACAGGCTGTTTTCATGTCTGAGTTGTCTACAGACTGAAAAAACTAAGAACAGAAGTAGGAAAGTCTGTAATGCTAACAAGGCTATCAATCCTCATACTTAAATTTTATTTCTGATGTTTCCTTATCACTAAATATTTCTATTCATTTTATTTTCAGCTGATGTGGGAGGTCAGTTGGGTTTGTGCTTAGGAGCCAGTTTTTTGACTATTTTAGAATTTTGGGAATTTGTCATGATGGCCTTATTCAACTGTGCATTCAAAGTACAGCATACTGGATCCAAAATTGTCAAATATTACAGAACTGCAAGACGTGAACCAAAATTGCCTATGCAACAAGACAGTGGAAGACAATTAACATCACATGAGCTGAATAGAAACATTTAATGGCCTTAAAATATGACAAGATTTCATTGGGCAGTACTAAAATAATTTTGGGATAAGGACTTGAAGAAAATTGCTTGGTTTATCCTTTGCCATTTCATCTTTGATAACTGCACTTTTAAGAAATTGTTTCTTTTAAGAATTCACACTTTAGGCCATCTTCTTCCTACTTCTATAAAATTGCTCATAAATTGTCAAATAATTACCTAAGTCTTTCAGATATTTTTTGCTCTAGTAATAGTCTAACAAAGGCAGTGTCAGAAAGTAGGTAGGTAAGAACGAAAGTTTACCACCCAAATAAATCAAGAAAGCTTATGACGTTTTGCAAATTGTTTTTAAGAACAAAATATTATGCAAACAACAAATATTTGTGAAACTTTTAATGAAAAACAAGATAGTCTATGACATTTTGCAAATTATTTTTAATGAAAAACGTAATTAATTAACACATTCTAGCTTGGTCATCCTGTTGGTTTTCTTTTTTTTCAAGAAATGTCAATCTGTTTTTTCTGTAGAAAGTTGCTATAAAAGTAAGTTTACCACTCAGGTATATCAAGATAGTTTACAATGTTTTGCAATTGATTTTTAAAAAAAAAATGTCTGAAAATGCTGGAAAGAAATGTATCAACATTCAGAAGAGTGTTCTTTGCTAGATTCAAGTAAATTATTTCATTAATTTTATACAATAAATTAGTTTGCCATTGTAGGACACTTTTCTATTATTGGGGACAATCCTAAATCAATGAACATTGTGTAACTTTAGAGAGACAGGGAGCTATATACCTGTCTCAGCTATTAAATTTGTATTTCATATAGATATGATTTGGTTATATTGAAAACTTTCAAATTCATATGCACATTTGTAAAAAAAAATAGCCCAATTAAAAGCTATTATTTTACAAAATTTTCTGTTTGACATGTTAATTGATATTCAATGTAATCCCAATGCCAGGTCAAATATGACCTTCATTTTAAATTAAGTTTGTTAATTTAAAATGAAAGTTCATTTGCACCAACTTTTCCTCTGTCAACATATATGTCTTGTGTGAGAGCAGACACAGGAAATTATGTCTCTGCTTTAATTATTGTAATCTATTTTTGTGATGTATTTGTTCCTGATTTTCCTGTTGATTTGTTAACATTGTTTAGAAATTGTATTTTTTTCTATAAAGGAACAAGAGATTTCTATGTGTGTGTGTAGCCATCAAAGGTTTATCAACATATGTCTTGGAACATTTTGAGTGCTTCATATCATAATGATTGAATATGCATGGGGGACATTTAGAAGTTATATGTTCTTCATATGGTCAGATACAACTTTTAGTTAACATCATCTAATTCACCAACAGTCCTATATTTACCAGATAATTTTACTCTCCTCATCTTTTTCATCATTGTAAGCATCATCATCATCATCATCATCACCATCATCGTATATTTGTCATTATCAGCCACACACCTCTGTAAGCTTGTCCAGTTTGTCATATAAAAACCTGATTTGATAATTTTCTTTCTTTATGATCATATATATCTTTATTACCTTCATTATTACTCCATGTGATTCCAATGACTCCCTATCTTTCCTCTATCACCATTATAATTACCTGATTCAAAATTCAAATCTCACAAAATAAATGTAGTATAAATTGCCACAAGATCTTTTAAAAGACCAAGAGGGTGTTTGCTTTTGGGTTACAAACTACTCCATCTTGTGGCAATTTATACTACATTAATTTTCTGAGATTTGAATTTTGAATCAGGTAATGCATTGTAGTATTTTTGAAGAGAAATAAGAAATATCAACCTCATATAAAAACATTACATTATTTTGATTTTTTTTCAATTCTTGACGTTTATTAGTAGCTGAAAGCAAGTTGAATCATCACCCTCAATTTCAAATTACATTCCTTGTAAATCCTTTGACATTTTCTTGGATATGAATATATATAGAAACATCATATTACAAAGTACAGTTTTGTTTTATTCTTTTATATACATACATCAATATTTTTAAAAATATATCTCGATGCATGTATATATTGGTATCAGCTCATTTTTTTATGATGAGAAAAAAGGTTGTAACAATATTCCTCAAATCTCAATTCCCAAATTTTTGTCAAAAGACTTGTTCTTGATGATAGAAATATGATTTTTAACAGATAAGAATATTTTGTCTTTTAATTAAAACAACATGATTCAGTTACTGGATATCATAAGTTTCAAAACTGTTTTATCTGACAATATAATTTTTTACCAATTCATATCATATTTTTATAGAATCAGAAAATGTCAGGAGAAATGTGACAACCATTCACTTAGCAGTTCAATTTATAAGCTGTATTTGTAATTTTGGCACACATTTTACTGATATGGGTTATCTGCTTTTAATTTGTTCACATAAATCCCTACTTAGTTGTATAAAAATGCCATATGAATTACATGTAATATGAAAATCATAAAGTTTATAGACCCACTTAAAGTACTTGCACCAAGGGAGAAGAATTGGTACACATGTACTGCTACCCTATATTTTATATCAGGAGCCAGTTTCAATTGACTACTTAAGTCTGACTTATCTCTCAAAATGAACATATCTTTAAAGTTTGACTAAAAGTATGTGTTATTTGATTGCTGAATTAAAGGCTAAGTCCTACTTAAAGTTAAGTCGTCAATTGAAACTGGCCCCAGCTCTTAAAGAAAAATTGTCTAAAAGGTGCAGAAAAAATCATCCTTTTATAGTATTATTTTTATTGAAATTTATAATTTGGGACATATGCTCACACATGTCAAAAAAAGCAATTATGGACGCTCAATCATCCCCCCTTAAATTTTGAAGGTAGATAAAATGTTCAACTATGCCAACATTCTGGAACCTTTTATCCTCCACTCTAGAAAATTGATTAGTAGTCTAAATAGGTCACTAGAACAACACAAGTCAGTTTCACTCAGGAACAAACAAACCTGTGCTGCTAAAAATACTTGTCAAAATTAGTTGAGAAAACATTGCCTTAATAAGGTAAATATTTGGATTTTTTCCTGGAGAAGTTATATGCACATTAAACCAATAACACCTTGCAAGGACAATTATTTTTCTAAGACTTCTATTGTTTTAACAAATTGACATTACCTTTATCATTATAGTGCACAAATAAAAATGAACAAAAATTGCCTGCATCTATGTGTTAATTATAATCATTATATGATAAGTTGGTCGATGGATGCAACCTGCCCATCTTATTTGCAGGTGATAATTTATTTTTTGTTCAAAATGTTGCTTTGATATCAAATTTAGGCATCAAATGAAAGAAAACCTCTGTAGGGCTGTAAACATTCATTTTCGGTTAGAATGAATAAAGAACTATATAAGAACTATATATTAAGAGGTCATTTGTACAATACAAGATATTCATGGAGATGAATTCTCTATTCCGTCTTTATGACGTAAAAGGTCAAGCAAAGTCTAATATATGTTGAGATAAATAAAAACTGAACAAGAAATCAACCCACAGCCCAAATTTTTATGCCAAATTTCCAAATATCAATTAAATATTCAATTTGGAAAGGCCTTAATATAACGATTTACATGTCAAAAATGTTTTATTTGCAAGCACAAAAATGCCTTATACATTGTGTTTCCTAACTTTACAGAAGACTAAAAATTAAATTAATTGTTAACAAGGGTAATTTGTAGCAATTCTAACCACCCACCATAATACCATCTAGAATACAGATTTACAAACAATTCAACCTAGAAACATATTAAAGCTGTGAGGCACAATCAAACTTGTATTTATAAGTTAAAATCTAGTGTTCTTCGTATCTATTTGAGCCTTCATGTTAGAAATCTATGTCATGACCTGTAAATGTAAAGTTCACACTCCCTGCAATGTAAAAATTAAGACATCTCTGCTTAGGGCAAGGACATTGTTGTACTGACATTATTGACTGCTAATGGGTCAAAATTAGGTAAGCAGGTCATACTTGACAACAATCATAAGAATAGACTGTCAAATTAGGCAAGCAGATCATGATTTGACTAAATTGGATTGGCTTTCTATTTAGGTAAATAGGTCAATTCTGCAACAACTGCAAAATAATGAAGGACAAATCACTGGAATTTCTCAAAGACCTCCATATTCAAAACATGAAATGTCTCATGATTTTTATACTTTTCGTTTTTAGATTTTTATTTTTGAATTCCAGGTATTCCTGTATTTCTGGGATCCAATGTCTGACTGCTTACACAGAAATAATGCAAGAAGCTTAAAGAGAAGGCAGTAAGGCTATTGCTACCAATACATTTTACATGTATTTTTCAAATAATCCTCTATGATAAGGTTGGTAATCTTGGGGGTGAGTTTCTTATAGGTGTTTGCGACATGAGCCAGCACATGTCCAAATGTTAACATTTTCAACAAAAAGTTACGGGCATGAAAGTACATATTTGGCTTATCTGCATCCATACTTACACTTTGATATTACTCAAAATCCCTGCACTTGATATAACATATATAAAAAAAACACAAAAGAAGTCAGCACTCAAAAAAGATATCTTTTTTATTCAATTGACAATTTTCAAGATATCAAAAATGCCAAATGGGCATCTTTCAAACTATGTTTATAGCTTTAAAAAAAAATGTCTGAAAGTTTAGGCTATTTTGGTTACTACCATTTTTTAGCCTAAATGTTTCCCTTAAAATAGCCATATTTTAATTTGAAAAGGGAAATGAAACCTCTAAGATAAGATATAAAAACTATTGCTTAAAGCGATGTATACATTAGGCCAAAATTGGTATACTACTTTAAATAAAAGGGAGTTTTTGACAATACTGGAGAA
>JAVSBT010054448.1:0-17191 GCA_033118115.1 Pharyngocirrus eroticus
AAACATAGAAAAGATGCATTACTGTACACTAAAACTTAAGACATACAGATATCAAAGATATACCACTGAGCATGTAGATTATGGTAAAATATGTATACCAAACCAATACGTTAGAAAATTAAATATGAAAATGTGGTGATTATACATGTAAAAAACAATTGCACCAGACGATAAATATGGTAATGTTTGGTTTATGGTAATGTAAACCAAACGAATGCAATTTATGAATTGAAACATGTCGTGCATAATGGTATGAGTTGTAAGGCATGTAGGCTTGAGTAAGTGTTTATGGCATCATGTGCTTGAAATTGATATTTTCAGTACAACTTAAAGAAGTATCACTTTAGTCGGATAAGCATATGGAATTGCTGGGTAAAAAAGTCCTCACATGAGTACACTTACAGAGAAACTGTTTAAGAAGAACTATTACTATTAGTAGATTTAACCGAAACATAACACTATACTTTGAAGCTGGAAGAATGGAATTGCAGGCAAGAAGCCAACTACAAAACCCGAAACCTGTAAATGAGTGGGAGGATGGACAGAAAGATTACAAAGGTTTGGAAATAACTTAATTTAAATCGGCGAAACAGCAGGAGGGTGTTCTGATCAAAGAATGTATATCATTGTTAATCTCTATAAATATGTATCTTCTAAATATGCTTTTCTTATACCTTTTTTCTTATAACTTAACATTTTAGGGATAATTTTGGATCCAGAGCAAGAAAACTTTATTCGTCTTTTTCTGTTAGTATGTGAGCAAGGAAACGTTGTTTTTAGAAAGACCGTGACTTTATTCACAACAACAAAATGTAACGTGACAACATTCAAGGAAGTTCTTGACATCGCCGAGATACACAAAAGAAAACTAACACCACATTTTGTAAAAGACATTTTATGGCCTGACCCAGCAGATCAAGAAGATCCAATTGATAGCGTAGACAGACTAGACATAACTTCATGCAGTGCCCTGCTGAATCTTGCTGAAATAAGTGACCTTACTGATGGTAACAATGAACCTTTGAGAAACGTTCTTGAGAAGATAAAAAAATTCAGGAACAAACTGTGCCATTTTAACGAACTAAGATTTAAAGATGATGTTTTTGATCAACATTACTTTGAGATACAACATGCATTCATTGACATAGCTAAAATCAGCAAAAATCTTAAAGTCCCAGATGATAAAATATTGGAATATAAAACTCTTCCATTGACCAAAAACAATATAGTCACCTTTATGAAGCAAGTAGTCGTTGACTTAGACAAAGCAGAGAACAGAGTTGAAGGACTTGAAACAGACATCATACATCAACAGGAAGAATATGAAAAGAAAATCAAAGACACAGAGGGTAACGTCTTAGCATAACTAATAATATTATTTTTGGGGGGAACCTTTATAATATCTGTTTTTGAGGTTTATACAAACAATAAACAGGTGTGACCCTAATAAAATATGTTTATCATTTTAGAGAGAGGAAAAAGAGATATGGAAAAACAGAGGGAAGACTATGAAAGGATGATTCATGCAATTGCTGGTAGGGTTTCAGCATTGTGTGAGATAGTTAATTTTATTTCATTTTTCATATTTTTTCTAACAATCACTATGAGTTTCAACTCCAATCAGGAATCATTATCAACAGTACTTAATGTTAGTTTGAAGAAGATCGAGCCCCCTCTACATCTATAATGTTATTATACAGATGAAGGGCAGTAGGTGTCAGCCTAGGTGTAAGTCGATCTTGCTGTGTTATGCCTGTATGAAATTGTTTCTTTCAACCCTATAGCAAACCAGTCCTTTTTTGTGCACTGAATGTTAACATGTATATAATAATTTGAGTTTGTCCTTATATAGCAAAAATTATGATACGAATACATAATATATATTTCCATTATTTGATTAGTTGAAAATGAAACCCTTTATTTGTGTAAACTATAGATTAAAAAGTTAATGTCGTTATCTTATAAAATGTATTTAATCAATTAAGAAAAGGCAGAGAAAAGGAGAATCGAAATAGATAATCTACAGAGGGAAGCCAATATGCTAGTCACTGTGGATAAGAATAGTCAAGAGACGTTCAATGATACATTCGATAACCTTGGCAGAGGTCAAATGGATAGATCAGAACTACTGGTAAAAGATGACCCTGGCACATTTGGTAACTTTGGCACATATGATGAACTTAACTCATTTGTATACCTTTGGGGGGGACTCCAGGATAGCTTAAAATGTCGAAAAAAATATCCACAATCAGACAATGGTTAGACTTGACAGAAACCATTAAATGTTTAGTTCTCTTTGTCTCTTTCCATGCATTTGGCTCGAGTAAGAAAATATAAAGTTCATGTGATTTGTTTAAACAGGACAAGCGCTACATAAATGTTTTGCCTTTAATTCATTTCTTAGTTTTACGACCGGGAAAGAACGAGAGGAATTACGACCGTCCCATCATTGGAGGCGTCGTACACATGTTGAACATCAACGGGAGACACAGGGATTTTTTAGGACTATGGGAAAAATATCTGCAATCAGACACAGGTAAGACTTTGCATTATAAAATCAACATTTATTTTCTATTATTTTTCTTTTCATTTTGGTCAAATATGAATATATCTACGTTATGCATATCAGATATAGGTCTTTTATATTCGACTGAAGACCGTGCCTTAAGGGCTTTTTCATCCAGATCAAGAGTTTTAAGATATCCACAAATTCCTTTCTGTCGATATATTTCAACAAAATGGGTGATACACAGGGAAATGGTTACAAAAACATGCTTAATTTTGTTTCTGTAACCCTTTGGAGCCCACATGTTTCCTACAATGTATCCCAAGATGCAACTTCAATGACTCTGTTACATTATATTTTTATTTCCTAAAGGAGAGCAAAGCCTTACCAAAGATAAAGCCTTTTTTAACTTAACCTTGTATAGAATAGCTAATGGCCTGAGACAAGAATGGAGGCAGGTACATGGCGCTCTTGGTGGGGAAAAAGAAGAGGCAGAACACATTTTGAAATTGGATATACATCCAACTAACTGTTTCTTTATGATGCTTCAAAAATGGAAAATGAAATTCAAAGGCGATGGGAATGAGATGAGGTAAGAACATAAAAAATAAACAAAGTTTATATTTGTTATAACAAAGTTGAACCATTACTTGTGGACAGATAACAGTAATGTTGTTTCTTCTAAATTCATATCTTTCTTTCTTTTTCCTCTCATTAAAACAGAAATAAACTCAAGAAAACACTAGAAGAATGTGGAAGACAAGACTTAGCGAAATTGGTCCCGTCATAGGGCGTTCCAAAGTACTAAAATTGAAAACAAACATTTTAATTAATAAAGTTCACGTTTCAACCTTACATAAATGATGCTGTGATGTAAAAACAAAATGTATTTTATTTTGATATAAGTTTCCTTAGAACAGTGATTTTATATTAGACTTAATGCCATTCAAAATCAGATTTTCTGCCTGAGTCAAATGTTGATTATTGTAATGAAGAGGAAAAATTTCTCTTTAGTTCTTACAGTGAAATAAACAAATATTTCAATAAATCAACAAATTCTAATGCTGCATATACTTATACATTATTCAAAGTAAATTCCTCCAAAAATGTTGACTTAGATAGCAATACAACATATCAATTAGACGGATGGAGGGTGCCAACATTGTGGTGCCGAGATCAGTTCTTCCACAGATTTCATACACGCAGACAAGCAAATTCTTAACCCAAAGATATTCAGCTTTCAAAAAATATAGCCTATGAAATTCCTCCAGGGGGTGGAGTCACCATTATCATTCTGATCCCATAGCCTTATTAGACCTTTTGAATCATTACATTGTATGAACTATATTGTTGGATTTTAGGGGACTCTACAATCATAGTCCAAATGTATTTCAATGTAAAAAGTAAACCTAGAAATATTAAAAGTGAAAAAAAAACCACTTCTCTTGATATATACAACTTCATAATCATGGAGTCTAATAATTATTTGTAAAGGTGTAAAAAATGAATGTTATACATTTCTAATTGGAGATTACCATAGGTGACAGATTTACTATACGATTAAAAATATCGAATAGGATATGATTATATAACCATTAGAATGCTGAACTTATTGGTGACTTTAACGGCAATATATAAACACGGTGGATATACACTGAATAAATATGAATATGACCTTAACACCCTGATGATGAATAATGTAATACACTGAATAACCATCGGGATTTCTAACTTAAGGGCAATTCTAAAGACATTGAATAAACACGGTGGTTATACATTGTATAACCACTGGAAATTCTATCAATGACCATTAAAAAGTCAAGGCTGCATGGAAACGATATAACAGTATACTGAGTGTGAATAGACAACAATACCAGATAAGTGAAAGTGATAATGAGCGATGATTAAGGGAAAGTATATTTGGAATGAATACGGTAAGTTGGAATAAACAAATCGCAATGGGGGTGTACATACTACCTATGATATATAGGCATACAAGCTTTGAGTTGTTGTACAGGGCGATAATAGAATTAGAACTTGGATTATGTTTGTCGATAAACGAATCAAGTTGTTACTCAATATCTTATCTTTTGACAGAAGGAGAGCTTTTAGTTATCCTGAATGCATGATTAATATATATTTGCATGAAAATTGATCCTAACATGCTTTTCTCATCACTTTTGCAGGAGAGGTATCGTTTATAGAAAAGTCATGGATTTAAGTTCAACATTGTGTAAGGCCGCCCACCGGGGGGACTTAAAAACTGTACAGATGTTCATAGATAATGGACAGAAACTCGATGTGACAGATGAGAGAGGGAAATCACCGCTTGGACTTGCAGCACAAGACGATAGCAACATTGACGTTGTCAAAGCGTTAGTGCAAGGAGGAGCGAATGTAAACTACAGAGCGAAAAGAGGAGTTACACCTCTCCACCATGCTGCGGCTGGTGGATGCGTGGATATTGCCCACTTTTTAGTAGATCATGGTGCCGATATAAATTCACCAGACGAGGATCAAGAAACGCCTTTACACGCAGCCGCAGAAAGTCCATCTGGAGAAATAGTTGATGTTTTACTTTCTCTCGGATCGGAGCTTAATGTGGAAGCCGATGGCCACTTGACACCATTAGTGAGAGCTATTATTAAGGGCAATAAAACAATAGTTGAAAGATTACTTGCAAAGAGCGCAAAAGTTAATAACCCAAATAAATCACCTGTATATTGTGCTATAGGGATAGGACGCCTTGATATTCTGGAGATGGTTGTAAAAGCCGGTGGCGACGTCAACTGGAAACGTCCTGGGGCAGGGACACCTTTAATTGTAGCAATAAGCAGTGGTTTGCTAGATATTGTCAAATATCTTGTCGCTAATGGGGCAGATGTCAATCTTAGAGATCAAACTGAAAGGTCGCCTTTACAACAAGCTATTAGTAAGAATGACATAATTATTGCACAATATTTGATCGAAAAGGGAGCAGATGTCAATGAAAAGGGCAGAGAAGGAAGAGTCCCATTGGTAAAAGCATGTTTATCCGGTTATCTTGAGGCATTCGAATTACTGATATCTGCTGGGGCAAAGGTTGACATACCATCGGACAGGGGATATGTAGCTCTCCATGCCGCCACTCAGGAAAATTTTGTAGTTTTAATGGAGCGCCTTATAGCTGAGGGATCAAACATAAATTATGGAGACAATGTGGGAAACACCCCCTTACATATTGCCATTTCCCAGGGAAATGTGGAAGCCACCAAATGTCTTCTTGCCAATGCAGCTAATGTAAATATTGTCAACAACAATTTTGACACGCCATTGCATTTGGCAGCTGCTACCAACAAATTGGAAATTGTGAAGTTACTTGTACGTGCTGGCAGTGACATTAACAAAAAGGGAAGGAAAGACAGAACCCCTCTAATCTATGCCCTTGGTACCAAAAGTAATGATGTTGCCCAGTTCTTAAAGGAAAATGGTGCAATTACTCTAGATTCAACAGTAGGTACTATTGCTTCATTTTTTGGTTCTTCACTTGGTATCGGTGACCTGTCGGGACAGCTACAGGCATTAACTGAGCTTGGCCTGGCTGCAATAAAGGGGAATCTGCAAAATGTAGAAAGGCTGCTAGGCAAAGGAGTCAATATTGAAGAAGGAGATAGGATAAAACAGCTTTCGCCTTTACATCTTGCAGCTTCTACAGGGAATCTTAGCATCGTCAAGTTACTACTTAAGAATGGTGCCTCGCTGAATAAACGAGCTAAAAATAATGATACGCCACTAATGCTTGCGGCTGCGCATGACCAAACGGAAGTATTGAAACATTTGCTTAAAGTCGGCGCAAACCCAGACCTTAAAGATGATCATGGCTTTACTGCTCTACATGTTGCAGCACAAGAAAACTATAAGCAGATTACCGAGGCTCTTGTGATAGGTGGTGCCAACGTGAACTCTCAAAACAAGAATGGAATTACGCCAATTTTTCATGGCGTGAAAAACAATTCAAAAGAAGTCGTAAAATGTTTAATCACTTATGATGCAGATGTGAATCTTGGCGCTGAACAAGGACTCAAGCCTATTCATGTTGCTTCACAAAGGGGGCATCTCGAAATGGTTAAATTGTTAATTGAAAATGGATGTGACCCCTCAGAAAGGACGGATTTAGGTCACAGCCCATTTGATATGGCTCTTAAAGCTGAACAAGATCAAGTTGTGCAGTTTTTTTTTGATTTTGCAAAGGAAAATCCAGACTTCAAGGCTAAACAAGCCAAAAAGAGTCATCAAAAAAGTTCAAACCAAGCGTCTGGTGTACGACCGGGAAAGAACGAGACAAATT
Organism: Pharyngocirrus eroticus; assembly: GCA_033118115.1. Classification (NCBI taxonomy): domain Eukaryota; kingdom Metazoa; phylum Annelida; class Polychaeta; family Saccocirridae; genus Pharyngocirrus; species Pharyngocirrus eroticus. The sequence continues at coordinate 6,834 of JAVSBT010054448.1, forward strand.
ACGAAGGCTCCATCATTGGTGACGTTAGACAAATGTTGAACATTAAAGAGGGTCAAAGAAACGAAGAAGTAAAACGAAGGTTAAAAGAAGATGAAGAAACAATGCGAAAGGTCATGGAAATGTCATTGAAAGATTACCAAAGAACCCAACACAAGGAGGCTAAAGGAGAAAGCACAGTGGACATGCATAGTCCAGAAATGTTAAGTGATTTTTTTGATAACCTTGGCAGGAGACACAGAGATAGGTCAGGAATACTCGACAAATATCTGCAATCAGACACAGGTTAGACTTTGCAACATAATTATGTACATTTAATGTTCAGTTATATTTTTCTTTCTATGCATTTTAGTTAAATAATACAATATTAAGGTGATGAATTGTTAGCTTATTGGATCCAAAACAATGGCTACATGTAACATCTATTTATTTCCTTATCTTCTAATATATTTTCTGTAATTTTTCCAAAGACTTTGTGATTAGATTTTTCACTTTCTATCACATATGTATGATATCAATTTATATCAGCGTGCTTCTGTGACTTATCAGTTATTTGAGCAATGATACACAAAGAAGCGGTTACAAAAGCATTCTTAGAACTTGATTTATTTGTTAGTAATACTTATTATCACTGTTTGAGCAATGTTTTTCCCATAAAATGCCAAGATGTCATTTCCATGATTCAGTTTCTATATATAGCAACGTTCTCCTTTTATAGTTTCCTAGAGTCATCCCTTCAAATGTACCTAGTTAGATAACATATATATTAATGTTTTTTTAAGGAGAGCAAAGCCTTGCCAAAGAGACAGCCATTTCTAATTTAACCTTGTATGCAATAGCTAATGGCCTGAGAGAAGAATGGAGGCAAGTGCATGGTGCTCTTGGTGGGAAACCTGAAGAAGCAGACAACATTTTGAAATTGGATTCACAGCCAACTAAATGCTACTTCATGATGCTTCAAAAATGGAAAAAGAAATTCAAAAGGGATGGGAATGAAATGAGGTAAGAGGAATATCACAGTTGAGAATTATGAAAAATACGAAAACTTAATATAAAGTACCAACGGTATAAATCATAAACTAAGAGGCGTGTAGATTAAAAAAATACAAATACTTATCCATTTATTGCACATGGGTAACTGATTTTTATTTTATAAATAATGTTCATCAATGACAACTTTATTTTTATTTTGTTCTCATCATAATAGAATAAAACTCAAGAAGACACTTGAAGAATGTGGGAGAATAGACTTGGCGAAAATGATCCCATCCTGAGATGGTCCTAGGACTATCATTGAAGAGACTGTGGTCATTCTACTATAAAGAAGCTGACGAAGGCATGCAATTGTTTTACAAAGACATGTTAACTTTGATATTTGGCATAAGAACTGGATATATATATATATATGAGCTTAATGTGAAGAGGAACAGCAAATCCTTCTTTGCATTATCAAATGCGATCCCCCCTCTGCATATACAATTAACAGAAATTTAGACCAAAAAAAAGATGATTGTTTGGACTTTTTCTTCATTGCATACAAGCAATGTATATCTTCCTTTCCTGTTATCTACTTGTAGGTGCTTAAAACTTTATAGTGAACTCACTAAAAATAACATGCAAAAGACACTGTCAAATTATTTCTCTAAAAGTATTTTAATAATAAATGTCATACATTTGTACATTTCATTAGAGTATACGTTTATTCAATACTGATAACATTTATGGAATTCATGATTGTTTTTATATGATTGATGAGAATTTCATATATTATACTTGTAAACCGTGTTGTAAAACAAGTGTAAATGACATTCTACTCTTTGTTAAAACATTATTAAAACATGTGTTATTGGATGCTTATTTACAGTAAGGAACATTTTATACTACACAGCAAAATAATGATAATGAAATTAAACTATAATTATATAAACACAATACTATTAAAGTCAACATAGCTTTCATAGCCCTCTCGGCTACTTGATCACTGTTAATTTGTATGCTGTGCAATGCCATGTATAGTGATTAAGTAGCCGAGAGGGCTATGAAAGCTATGTTGACTTTAATAGTATTGTGTTTATATATAGTTTAATTTCATTATAATTATTTTAAAACACAGATGAATATACATCATAGTAGCAAAATAATAATGATAATTGTCTTTTCTTTGTAAGCATTTATTTCCTATATGAACATGATTTTCTGTAAGTAATGATTTTTTCAGATTGTAGATTAAGACATTCATGTAAGCTTACAAGCAAGACCTGATATTTAGGTTGAACTTTTGGAGAATAACATCTTCAAAAAACAGTGCAACAAAGCAAAGTATTTATTATTTCAATGTAAAGTACTTTATGAGTGTTCTACATTTATCTCAAAGGTAATTAGTTAGTGACAAGATTGATTGTTATGAGACATTGTAATATTAGCATTTTCAAAACATAAACTACCCTGTTAAAAAAAAGTTAATACATCAACCTAAAAAAAGGCAATAGCTTTGGCAAATAGTTATACATTTTGATAAATGAAAGAAATTTGTTTTCATCACAATTTGAATGTTATTTTGATGAAAAGTAATAAATAGATTAACTTCAAAATAATTAAAGAATTTGAATATTCATTATAAATTAAAGGGAGGTTTTGCAAAATAAGAAATCATCTTTGAAAGACGAAGAGATCAAATAAATAGTACACAGGGAACATATAAGTTTTAGGAGGGAAAATTCTTCTCGCCAGAAGGTTATCACAAGAACACTGATAGTAGGGTTGGGGAAACGTTGTAGGAACAAATCACTAATAAAACATTGGCTTAAGTAATGCCATAACTAGAACTCATTTGTACAACAAACCAAACTACTGTAGATGCAAAGAATTATTGACACAGTGGTTTTTTTTTAAGGTAAGTATTTATATCCATATGACTTGAACTTTTAGAATACATTTTACTATAACTTACAGAAATGTTGCTCCTGTCTGTAAACAACTACACATGAATAAGTTATTAACCTATGCTTAGTTTGCTTTACTTATAAAAACACTTTCTCATAAACGCTGAATAATGAATGTTTAATGGTAGTCTACCGACTGAAAAGAACAGGAAGAAATGGTTTCCATAAACCCACAAGTATGTACATAACTCCTTGCTAAAGTTAGATTTAAAATATTTTTCTCTTTTTCTATAGATTGATTTTTATCTGATTCAACAAAAGCATGGGTCTAAATGAGGAATTTTTCCAGGCAGTGGAAAACGGTGATTTGAAAGCAATTAAACTTTTCATTCATATTGGACATGATGTCAACATTGTTGATGACAGACAGATGTCTGCTGTCCACATGGTAGCCTATAACGATGACGGTATTGATATATTAAAGGAGTTAGCATCGGCAGGTGCAGTGTTGGATATGAAAGCAAAAGGAGGGATCACGCCAATGCATGTCGCAAGCGCCGCCGGAAGTTCTTGCATCGTAAAGTATTTGGCTGAAAGGGGAGTGGATGTAAACATTCAAGACGCAGACGGTGGTGCGCCCCTACACGCAGTTGCGGACAGTAATAACGATGAAATAGTCGTCACTTTGAAGTCTCTGGGTGCCAACCTTGAAGCTGAAAACTTTGAAGAACACACCCCAATTATGCATGCAATATGGAAACGTAACAAGACCATCATCCAGAGCCTCGTTGACAACGGTGCTGTTCTAAACCCTGTCAAGATTAAATCGATGTCTCCACTCATGGTCGCTGTTTATTGCGAGGACCTGGATATAATTGAATTTATTGTAAAGCTTGGGGCTGATGTAAACTGGTGTGGTAGCACCGGTTCTGTTTTGCTTAATGCAATCAAATGGCAGAATACCAAACTAGTAAAATGGCTGATCGATCAAAAAGCGAACGTAAATTCTAAGGATGATGAGGGAAATTCCCTTCTTCACGTAGCAGTAAAACATGAGAAGTTGGATATTGTTGAGCTGTTGCTTAGAAACGGAGCTAACATAAACGCCAAGGGTAATGATGGAGGTGTTCCCATGATGTCCCCAAGCTTCGAAGGAAATTACGCAATGGTAAAACTTCTTTTGCAATACAAACCAAATCTTGGTATCAAATCCAACGAAGGCTTTTTTCCTTTGTTAGTAGCTACTCAGAACAGTCATATAACGTCAATGAAACTGTTGATTGAAGGGGGTGCAGACGTAAACTTACAAGGTGTAAAGAACCAAACATCAACGTTCTATGCTGCAAACAAAGGACAGTCAGGTGCCCTTGAATGCTTGCTCAAGCATGGCAGTGATCCAAATATTCCTGCCGAAGGTGGTTTTACCCCATTGCACATAGCTGTCGTTAAAGGCTCCCTTGATTGTATCAAGATTTTGTTAGAAAATGAGGCTGATCCTGGTCAGCAGAGCGAATGTGGCAACACATGCTTTACGGCAGCAATTTCTTGCGGGAATGAGGAAATAATGGAGTTCTTTTACAAACTTTCTGCTGTAGTTAATAACAAAGCAGTCATAAAAGGCAGTGCCTCTAGCGTTCAGATCAATCCAAAAGGGGGGAAACTAGAAACGAAACCAGAATTAAGGATGCAGGCTTCAGCTGAGAACTCTTCGGCGAAATATAGTGTATCCGGGCCATCTCTACAGAAACCCAAAACGAATGACCAAACCAAATTGGATGATGCATATTTAAAAGAAACTGAAAAAGATAAAAGTCAACCTAGAAAGGCACCACTGTCAATTTCCGAGAGATTTTTAGCTATGGTAGAAGCCAAGAAATCAGAACAGGAAGAAGGGGCTCTAAGTGTGTGTTCTTTTAAAAACAAATGACAGAATGCAAAGAATTCCGTGCATGTGCTGGTATTGTTTAAAGGAGAGTTTGTTTATAAATGGTTATAACCAAGAAAAGATAATCTGCCACTTCTAAAAATTCTAAACTTGCCTTTTCTTTAAAATGAAATATGATTTTTTGATCAATAGATTACACTTATGACAAATATGATGGACTTGTATGTTATTGCATCCATATTGATATTAATCATCCTTTAACCAACACATATTATATCTTATGGAGCCACTAAACATTATAATTTTTCAATCAACGCCCTGCAAATGAGTGTCTGTCAATTTTAAGTAAACAAGTTGAACTTTCTGCAATCATTAGTCATGCTTTTTATCTCAATTTTCAAACAAATATATCAAAACAGTTAATTAAAGTGTCTGAAGGGCCAATCTGTGACCTGAAGGTGCAGGCTGTGAGAAAGTTTGCAAAATCACATATCATAATAATCAAACAAGTACTATAATATGATTGAAACGGTGAGAAAGATATTTAAACAATCCTATAATGTCAATTGCTTTGAAATAAATCAGTATTTGCTTGGCAAAGACGAAATTACAAAATGTAATGCCAATTGTTATCCTTAGGCAGGTTTCCTTGGACGTATTCAGACGCAATACATTAACAATAATAATTATTTTTTAGATAAGGCTACCCTGTCAACATCTGTCACAAGCTTACAGAAATAGATTATACATAATTAGGCCACACACTGACTACAATATGATAGTGCTGGGTCTGTATCATCTCGTGATATCCCTTTTATCAAACCTAAAAGTATAACACCTATAAGTGCCTGGGCCATCATTATTGATAATATTCCTGGATGAATCACTTTTAATTATCCTTCACAATGATTTATTGCAACTAATATCGATTTGATTATCACACCCTGTCAAACCCAAGTTAATTTTGTGTAGTAATGTATTATCACTTTGATACTATATTCATTTACAATAATTCTTATAAGCGAGTAGTTTCTTTTTAGCTTGAGTATAAAAACTTTGTAATAATTATTATAACCCTTTTCATATTTTACAAGCTGGATATATTTTCTTGTTTGATATGTACATTATTTTGTAAAGAATCAAATTATGAACTAAATCCAAGAATTTCTTTCGCACTGATATCATTACCTAACCTTTCTTTCAGAAAAGTCGCTTGAGTAAAAATGAAAGAAAAAAAATATGATCTCTATACCCAGAAAATAAAGTAGCAAAAAGAATTTGGTAAAAATAGTAAATTACTTCTTTGGATGATGGCTACGCATAACGTATTTTTTTAATGCATAATTTTATGAGGGAATTTGAGATGAATATAATACAAATATATACTATACAATGATATAAAGGCTTGACTTTATTTTTCAAATTGAATTATTCTTAAGTATCCCATATGTTTTATTTTTGTCGTTTAGGAAAAGTTATTTTAATCAATGGTAGAAAGATAATGATTCAATCAACTACCAGAACTATTCGTCTTTGCATTATTAATTTTATTATCAAAACACGACTAGTTAACTACTCATACGCTATAGCTAGGTACCCAGTTGCTTAGACATCTCTCAAAGTAAAATAATATCTTATTTCGTAAAACATTGATACAGAAAAGATCAACAGCTATTCATGAGCAAGGATAGATAATCAATATATGTGGCAGGTGTATATAAAGTGTAAATGGAGTCAAAGCACTCCAGTAAAAAACGAAACATAAAAAACCTGCACTCTCTGCCCACATTCCCCTACCCTTAACTCAGTAAGTTAGTACTTGACATCATGTTATTGGCTAATGCTAAAGTAATGCTGCATCTTTTGTCATACACACAACTGATAAACCCTACTAATAAATGCATCACATAAGAATAACATAGCATGCTATTTCATGTCTTCAAGGTCGTGCAACGTTATCTCAATTAATTACTCAATTGATATTGATATATTTTGACTTGTGTTAATGTCCACCCAATCGGGCTTATAAATATTACATGCGACAAGAGAGTTAGACCTTTTCTACTCGTGTCATAAACATAATCCACTGATTCATTTACTTCGAAGTACAAAAGAACAAATATTATCTAGCCGATGCGTTTGCATTACAAAAAGAACAACATTATGGATTTGAATCAGTCATTTTTACAAGTAGTTCGTAAGGGTGACCTCAAGCTTGTCCAACTTTTCATCAAGAATGGTCACGATGTGAACGCTGTGAGTGGTACACTCTCTGCTGCGATTGTTGCATCCGTGAGTGACAATGTTGAAGTCTTAGAGGAATTGGTATCAGCAGGGGCTGTTTCAGATCCTGAAAATGATGAAAGTTTAACGGCATTACATATGGCATGCAGCAGCGGAAGTCATCGAGCCGTACGGTTTTTAGTTGAAAAGGGAGTTGGTGTAAATAAGCCATGTTCCGGTTTGATGACCCCCTTGCACACTGCAACATTCGGGGAGGACAGTTCTATTATCAAAACTTTAAAATCCTTGGGTGGAGATCTTGAAGCTGAGGATGCTGACAAGTGCACACCGCTTATGACTGCAATACGAGGTCGTAAGAAAGATATGGTACGAAGTCTGGTAGAGAATGGCGCTATCCTAAATCCTAGTCCTGAGAAAGACATGTCTGCTTTACTAGATGCTGTCTGTCAGAAGGACATTGAAATAGCAAACCTCCTTGTCGACATGGGTGCTGATGTTAATTGGTCTGGGAAATACGGATCAGCTTTAAGGCAGGCTGTTATAAAAAAAATTCCCGAAATGATCGAGTGGCTCGCTAATCATAATGCAGACGTTAATCATGTACATGGAGAAACTTCCATTTTGCATATGGCGATCTTAACTGGAGATAAAGAGATTGTCGAACCATTGCTGAGACATGGGGTGGATATCAATGCGAAGTCTCATGGGTTATTACCTATTGTAATTGCAATTCGCAATTTGGAAATGGTCGAACTCATACTTCAATATAAACCAGATTTAAATATGTATAGTGACGACCACTACTTTTTTCCTTTGATGGTTGCAACAATGCAATATCAAGTGACAGCTATAGAGCATATGATTAAAGCTGGCGCCGATATTGACATGAAAGGACCAGACGATACTACTTCACTAGCTGTAGCCACTTTTTACGGAAATGTAAACGTTCTTGAGTGTCTACTTCGAAATGGCGCTGACGCAAATATTCCTAAAAGTGATGGAGCAACTCCCCTCCACCTCGCTTCAGAAATTGGTCACCTCAGCTGCGTAAAGCTTTTGTTGGAGTATGGGTGCAATCCTGGTGAGCAAGACAAAGCTGGCAAGACATGCTTTGATGCTGCATTGGAAGGTGGACATGAGGAGGTGATTCAGTTCTTTTCCAAGCTGAATGCTGCAGTGAATAATAATACGTCAACTGTGCTTTTAGACGAACCACAAAAAGCAAAACTAGACACATTAAGAGAAATCAATACTTCAAAACAAGCATGCGAAGACCAACACTTGTCAGTACCGAAAGCATCCTTTTCAACAGCGGTAAGGGACTCCGATATTTCAAAAGATAAACCGTCCGTTCGACCGGAAGTAAAAACCAAGTCACAAGCAATGCCAAAGATGGAAAATCTTAAACTCAAATCACAGTCTACTGATATCGGTGAAAACAACACAAGAAAAGCAAAAAGTTCGATTTCAGATCGATTTTTGGCGATGGTTGAGGCTAATAAGTCGAACCAAGAAGATGCATTAAGTGTCTGTTCTTTTATGAATAAATGACCTTTAAGGAAACCCTGAGGCAAGAAAAACTTTGATTGTAACTGTACCATTATAATCAAGATTAGTTTAATGGTGTTATGAAGCCAGGGACACGATTTCAAAGACCAATTTCTAGATTGTACTTAATTTTAATCACTGATATGATTACAAATCAATGTTATAGGCATGGGCGGTCTTATGATACATTTACCTTGGCATGCTAAAGATTTAGTAATTGCCAGAAATCTTTTCGATTTCAATAAAAGGAACTTGTTTGATATGTATGTATATATTGTGATCGTTCCCTTTTGTATTCATTGATATCATAATACTACACACATTTTGCTAAGCAATTTTGCAGAGACTTTAAAATTAATGACAAGTTTCAGCATCATATAATGTCTTCATGTATGTATTGTTAAAGATTCATATTAGTTAAAGCTATTTAAGTGGTGTAAGAATAAGAGTGTACGTTACATAATACAGTTTTTATAGCATATACTTGCAGTGGTATAAGTTTTGCTTTATGTATGTAATTGTGAAGATATCTATTTTGTATCGATAAATATATCAATCAAGAACATTATTTATTGTCTTCCCTTTCTCTTAAAATGTTTGTCATTTAATTCTAAGAAAATAAATCATCTCTGGTCAAAGGATTATTTATCTCTTTAGGAATTTGTGACCGGTATTTATGAATACTTAAGTAGTCAATTTATATACTTAGCAATATTAAAACGTACTCTATGTACAAGCATTAATATCTTGATATCAAATCTAATGCCTTGTTCGAAAGTCCTATTTAGTTGAAATCAACCAAGGAGATAGGTACCTCTTCACTTATCATCAAACATCAAAGAGAACAGTATTTTGTTTTGTAGAAAAGTCCCCACTACAGTTTCATGCATATTATGTCACTATTTTAAGTTCGGTTTTTATAATGTTGTTTCCTACGATGTACATGTTTTAGTTTTAAATGATAGCCAGGCAAACATTTAGATTGCTGACACATTTAAATCGGGAGGTGTAAATAAATGATTAATGACATGTTCTTTTTATTTCACAATGTTTTGAAAATAAATTGAAGGACATCGACGAGCAAAACAGGAGATATTATGATACTTCTGTAGGAATAAATGGTGATGTTTGGTGGGTTTCGTTCTTTTAAAATAGCATCAACACAAAGTGCAAGGGTCAAAGTAAATAAATGTCGTATTCTTAGTAAATAATAGTTGTGTTACGCGTTTCTTCTCCGTAACCTATCGTTCAATAATTAAAGTAAACAATGTTTACACGGAAATGCCAATCTAATAGCATTACAATACAATGACGCGTTTCCTGTCTGCAACGTGGTGTTCAAGTATCGGAACTTATCTCCACCGTGTTCAATGACCCAAACAATATGTTTCTAAACCTGAAGTACCACTTTTGATAATGAAACAATGATCTGACGCATTTCCGTAACGTTCGATCTGTACCAGCTCTGTGACAAACTCTCAACATATCCATCCTTGATGTTTTAATATAAACCGAAAACCACATACGTAATGTTTTATCGGTATGAAAAAAACGTAACTATATGTCTTCGATGTCAGAGGAATCAAAAAATCAAAAAACAAGGAAATATTACGACACCGAGACAAAACAAAATCAATTTCTACCAACCAATATGATTTGAAAAGTCATGACCCTTTGGAAGATGTATGCGGCTTTTCGTTGCCAACCCTTTTCATAAACACGGTTTGTAAATCAATGATTTGTAAGGGGTAAATCCCTATAAGCAAGACCCAATCCCAAACAAAGAAATGGGGGGGAGGGGG
>JAVSBT010054559.1:0-17186 GCA_033118115.1 Pharyngocirrus eroticus
TTGTTGCTTCTTTAGTTTTAGTAGTTGTTACTTCTGGGATATCTGTTCATAAAATAATTCAACAATATACAATTCATTTTTAGTCATCATTTCATTGCATAATGGATTCCACACAAACAGTTCAAATGCCAAGGATGTTTTAGATTTAATCCTGATTAAGATATTGATCATGGTGGCTGGAGTATATAAGAGGAGGTATATGATTGTGTTTCCTTTCTTGAACTATCAGGAAATAGAAACAATCTTTATACATTCTTCATGTGAATAAATACATAACAATATATAGGCTTAACTCACCTTTAACACAGATATACTTCAATATCTTGTTACAGCTAAACCCATACCATCTCCCATTAGGATTTAAAGCACCACAGCCCTCACTTCTATTAGGCTCAGCATTAGCAGCATATCAAGGCTCAAAGTAACTCACATCACTTCCATCCACCCACCTGAAAAGTGCTCTTCTTTCTCCTGCATGATAATAGTTATGACATCCAAAGTCAGGACATCTCAATCCTATCCAGTGATCGGAAGTAATGTTTGCCCTGTGTGGTAGTAATAAAAATTTTTTTTACAAAAATGTACATCTCTCACTTTTGTGGTTTGCCTAGCAGCACCTACTAGCCCTTTTTATAGAATAATTATATTATAATACTTGAATAATGAACTGGATTTCAAAATATTTGGTCCAGGAATATTGGCTATATCATGATAAGCGATGATTATACCCTGATGATAAATTTGCTGTAAGCAATGAAAACAATACAGAAGCTAAATTTTCTATTTGACCACAGGCTTTCAGCCAAAATTAAATACTTTATTCAGGAAAGGCATCAACAGTGGAAGAGTTCAGACAAAGACTTTTTTTTTAAAGCTGTAAATAAAAGAAAGACCAAAACCCAAACCCAAGCCTTATCTAGGCTGACTTTTTACTTTTATCTATATTTTTGTAACTTTGTACAAATATGTATAAGTTATTCTATTGCTACATGCCTTGTAAATTGACACACACATTTCAATAAAGAATGATTGAGCACACACTGTGAGACACAATTCTAACATAATCAAAAAATATATAGAAATAAAACAGATATTCTTACTGGAGAAAGGCATTCACACGTGATGATCTGACAATGGCAAGTTCAGCCCCATCTTCAGCACATGCAGACTTTGCAGAATCAAACTTATAGCTGGCTATTGAGACAAAGTAACATTTTTTTCCATAAGGTTTCCAACCATCTTCACATCCTAAATCAACATGAAATCCAAAAATACCCCAATAATATAAGAGAACATTATCTCAAACAGCAAATAAATAAAAAGCTTTTGTCCTATTCAATTGCCTCCAACATTTCACAAGTCTATGCAAAACTTGATTGAAGAGAAATGTGGGAGGTCTTGTGATCTTAGTTTTTTTTTCAAAAACATCATAGGATCCTCCAAATTAGCCTCAAGTAGCTATCAACTGTTAGGGCCGACAGATACACAGCCAGGGGAGGGGAACATTGCTTACTTTTATACTTTCCTACTTATTGTGATTAGGTCAGACATCAAATTTCAAGAATTTGAATCTTGAAAGTTGCCGATTTTTTTTTTTAGGAACCTTTGAGGATGACAAAACTAAGTAGAATGGTAGGATAAAGGATTAATTGCTACTATACATGTAGGTTATTTTTACTCAATTGTTAGCAGTAAACCGTCATGATGATAATCTTTCAAAGGTACTTTGATATACATGTAGTTTTAAACATTGTCTTTTATACACAGATATTGGTGACTAAACACATTGATTGATTGATTGATTTTATTCAGTAAATGTCATAAATACAAAATAAACAGTACATAATAGTGTGATGATAATAAAAAAAAAAAGAGAAAGTGTCATTACAAGATATATTTAAAAGTGACATTTGCCTGGGATAGCCCATAAAAGGCAGAGACTTATTTCCAATGGGGTCCCACATAGTGTAAAATTTCGAAATATCGGTAGATGTTTCAAAAAAAAATGAAGTAGTAGCCTGACAGCTGAGTGCCAAAAAGTATGCTAGGAAATGAATTGATGTGCAAAAACGATGAGGACGCAGACTCACCCAGTGCAAACGATGTGTTTTGGTATAAGAATCAATATCACAATTTTCAGGCTCAGCTGTCAGACTATAGTGAAAAATGATGCTAAATAATGTTAATTTCTCTTTGTAAAAATTGTTTAAACATGTTAAATTCAAGCTATTGCATACTTATAATTTTTCCATGTGTCAGATGACTATTTATTTTTTAAAGTTCATATAAAGCCCTTTAAAAAATTTACCAATCAGAATGCTTTTTTGATTATTTAACCAAAATAACATCTTGTCTAAAAGATATGCCAAGGTGCCCAAGTCTCTCCTTCTTTTATAACATTCTGGTGTTGTGGTTAAGGCACTTGGTCATGGATCAAGGGTACACTAAGGGCGAGGGTTCAAATCCTGCATGAGGAATAATCTGTTGGAATTCTTTTAAGCATCTTTTCTAGGATATAAAAAGGTTTCGGACCTCCAGACAATCTCTATATTAGAGGGTGCCTCTAAAAGCAGGAATTTGCTCCCTTTCTTTTTATCATTCTCTTCTAGTATACTAAATGATATTTAATATATTCAATTGATCAAAATATGAAATGAAATTGATGCATCTGCTTCAATAAAGTTTCATCTAATAAATTGTGCTTTACAAATGTTGTGTTGTACATGCATCTTCCGTACTTTTAAAAGATTATCATCACGCATCTTCAGCTTAGATTTTTTAATCAAATTATAAAATTGTATTGCATAATTTCTGATTTAACATACCTGCTGTAACATGCTGTAAATGGATAACCAAGAAAACACACCAACAGCTTTTCATTGTACATGTATTTAGTTTTCAAATTCAAGTAAATTATCAAACCCTGCTGACTGTTGTTGTTTGTCTTTAACGATAACATATAAAGTAAAGAGAAATATATTGATGTGTAAATTTTATCACATTAAATACTATTTTCTCTTTCTAAAATTACAAAAAAAATAAAGGAAATGTTGTAAAAAAATAAGGATATGTTTCAAAAACAAGGAACTAAATTTCACACATCATTTTTGAATGAAAAGAAAAAATGCCCTAGTTATCAAAACATCTAAATGAGGAGTCAACAGAATATCTAGGTACCTTTTTAGGAAATGAACTCAATTTGTATGACCGTATAGCCTCAACATTTCTTCACTGAAGATTGTAATATGGTTCATTAATATTGTAAACTGTTACTCAATCGAGAGAACAAACAAAATACAATGCTTGTGATATAGTACCTTTATTGTGGAATGATCTACATTACATTTTTTTAAATATGTATATCAAATGCAATAATTTTGCACAATAAATATCTCATTTTGGGAAAATATGTTTGTTGTCTTTTTTCATTTATAGAACCATCTGACAATTTTAATCTAATTGATATAAAACTATGTCTGATTATGGAGAGTTCATTTTAGTTTTATTAGCTTACTTTCATAATATACAATTACATCTTCAGGCATTAACCTAGTTTTATGGTAAAATGTTCACATAGATGTAAAGCGCCATTTCAGGATTGCAGCGATCATTGCGGATAGCCTTAGCCTAAATGGTGTTATGTCCTGAGTTTATCAGAATCTTGTCTTTGTATAGTGATCTTGCAACAAAAAGTGGGAAATCAAAATGAAAAAAGTATCACACACACATTTATGTATGTATTTATGTTATTTAAAGAGGGTGTCCATTCAACATAGCTGGTCTTCCATGAGACCCTACATACATGCAAGACATGAGTTACACAAGAAACTGAATATAGACTAATATATAGATTTTCAAGTATGAACAAAAATATAGGCATTGAGTGGTATGAATATTTGGAATTATTATGATTGCTATAAACATCCAGGAATCATAGCAAATTTACCTGACTTCATATTGCCATCACTGAAAAATAAATGAAATATTTTTTGATAAACAAAACAAAAAAAAAATGTCTCGAACTTGTTACAATTGTGTTTACATGTACTTTAAAGCTGTCAACTTTTTCAAATAATAGATCGTATAATAAAGAAAAACAATATTGTATAATTATACAAACCTGCAGGATAGCTTCAGGGTTAACTGAAGTGTCTGTCTGAGGATAGATCATATCATCATTAATCTTTTCATATAGGTTTAATTCTGCATAATCACTAGCTTGCCGTACAACTATATCTAGTAAGACAACAAAGAAATGATTGGTATTAATCAAGAATAATTAATGTAATATTTTATTTTTAGAAAATCAAACAAAACATTGGGAAATTTATAAAACTAAAATGTAATTAATATTGAATATATTTTATAGAATAGGGTAAAAATATGTAGTTTGAAAATACCAAAGAATATACAGCTCTTACCCCCAGGCTGATTTGAAGTATAGACATGACTGTCTTGTGTCTCTTGACTACCGTCATGATTTTGTTCAGAAGTTCTCTTTCTTTTTCTATTGATGTGAAAAAGTTGCAATTAGTTAAACATCATTTTAAGAATCAACATACCTTTTACTAATAATATTGATTCAATGAAGACGTATAGTATTCATAACTTCAAATTATCTGTTGATTATTTTACAAATATATCTTTGTCTACATTCAATTATTGTTACTTTTTAATGCTATGAATAAAAGTAAAGATCTTACCTAATGATAAAAAACACCAATAATATAACAATCAAAACTGTTACTGCCAGAGCTAGACCAAGGATTAATTCTATGGAGTTTTCTACAAAAACATAGGTTTCATGTCACTTGATATCTATTCTAAAAGATAAAAGCTATTCTGAATTTATTCATTTTGGACTTATTTGCAATGTTTTACATAAAAATAATGATCATTGGCTGGAGATGTAAGTGTTTTCCAATAAATCCATATTTGGAATTGCTTTTATCCTTCTTAAGATTTTAATCAATTTAAAAATTGAATGCTGTATTGATATTTATAATTAGTATATTTTGTAAACCTGAAACTAGTTGGGTTGAATCGTTAATTAGCATTTGGAAAAATGAGAAAAGGGTATTCATAATAAAACAAATTAGAGACTCTGTATGTTCACAGATATAGTACCTTGTTTTGTATTTTTTTTTGGATCATCTACTTCAGAAACACTTGGGTTTGTTTCAGTGTTGTCCAAAGTTGGTGTCTCTTCTATGGTAGGTTGTGTTGTTAATGGTTGTTGAGTGGTTTCAGTTTCCTCCACTGTGGATGCATCTGTTGATGAGGTTGATGTTGCTGCGAGTGGTTGTGTTACAATTGTTGATGTCTGTGTTGCTGCTTCTGTTGCTGATGATTGTGCAGTAGATGCAGTTATTGCAGTACTTGCTGCAGTTGTGACAATTATTTCCGTTGTTGTATCTGATGTTGTTGGTTCTGGGGCTGGGGGGTCTGTTTCAAAATAATAAAACCTTTTACAGTTCATTTTTAGATAATGTTATCATTTAACCATGGTTGTTAGATTTAACATTTATTAAAAGGCTACTGCTTAAAACATTCAAGTGCCTCTGTCTGATGGTTTTCTGTTTCCAACATTGATGGTACGCTTATGAATGTGTAATCCATAAGCACGCCATCAAGTTAAAAGGCTACCAACTCATAAATGCTTTTAGTTAAATCTGAAAATTATTGTGTCAGACAGGATTAATGTTTTTTTGTATTCGTGTATGAATAAATACAATACAATTTACAAATCTTACCTTTAACACAGATATACTTCAATATCCAATTACAACCAAAACCATAAAATTTCCCACTAGGATTTAAAGCTCCACAGTTCTCTCCTTTACTTGGCTCCCCACTACCTCCATACCAATACAGTTTATTCACACTACTTCCATCCACCCATCTGAAGAGCCCTCTTCTAGTAGCAACTTGTGGGGTAGTTCCACATCCAGAGGGACATGTCAGGCCTATCCAGTGATTGGCCCCAATTTCTACCCTGTATGGAATAGTTAAAAATAATGCATATGTTAAAAGATCCAGTGATTGGCCCCAATTTCTACCCTGTATGGAATAGTTAAAAATAATGCATATGTTAAAAGATAAGAGTAAAAACAGGAGACAAACTTTGTATGAGTGGTATCAAAGTATTGTTATATAGCCAGGAATTCATGAAAAAAGTACCGAAAACAATAATTTGGTTTCGTTTCTCAGTTTTCTTTCTAAAACTCCACTTGTCTCAGCCTTGGGAAATAATACATGAATAGGAATCACTCCGAAATGGTTCATATGAAAGATGATTTTCCCATGTCTCTATACGTGTATATTTAAAAAGCCAAAGAAAAGATTGGAAACATGATTTCAGAGTGCAATTTATTTTGAAGGTCTTTTAAGAAAGGCTTAAACCATTTCAAGTTAAACAATTGTAAGTATAGTTTCAGAACATATGGTGTAAAATGCTCACTTCAGGTAGTTAATCAGCCCAGATGATTTCACGATGGCAAGTGTAGCACCTTTTGCAGCACATGCAGACTTTGCAGGGTTGAATTCTGCACCATTTGTTGAGAAGAAGTAACATTTTGTTCCATAAGGTTTCCACCCATCTTCACATCCTGTACCAAGAAAAAAAGATAGTAATGAAATCCTTTAACATATTTGCATTGGTATCCTAATCTTTGGTTAGTTACCACATGCATCTTAATATACGTGAATAGTAATTCTATGTTCATCATTTCTGATATAACATACCTGTTGTGAAATACTGTACTTGTATAATCAAGAAGACACAATAATACAATTTCATTTCCCTGTAGTTTTTATGTATTAATCACCAAAACTTGTAGCCATTGCTTGCCTTTATTGCATGAAGTAAAGAGGAAGATGTTTCGTGAATAAATAGTTAAGAATATACACTTCTCTTTCAAAAAACTCACTGCATGACTGGATATTAAAATAGTTTATTCACTCAGGTTTAAGTGTTGCATATAAACAGTATCTATAATATAAGATAGGATTTATAGAATTGTTTTCTTTATAATCTTGATATTAAACAACTCTCATATTGGACAGTTAATAATTTAATATTAAGTTTATCATTCATGTACATAAAGAGGTTCTAACTCTTCCTAAGCAATCAACAATTTGGGGAAGACCATAAATGGGTGAATAAATAATCTCTGTAGGGAGAACAAACACATTCCTCACCATCAACATGTTTCCGTAGCAACACACATACATGTACAAATATTTAAAAATACATTAATTCACTTGTCCCTTTCAAATCACAATGTGATCAAAAATTGTCTATGTCAGCAGTTTTAACACATTTTGATTTGTTATCATGCTAGGATATTCTGCAACAATACAAGAGAATATATATGCATATGGCCTTACAGAAAAGTGGCCGAGAAAATGTTTGACCCTTGTAAATTGCATGATGGGTCAAAACTTGCATGCAGGGAGGGGGTCTATCTGGTGGAAGCATTGATTACACAAATACACATTCATCAAATAGGTTTGTGTTTTTTATTACTACATGTATATTCACACACTATGCCCCCCTCCCCTGTACTGTAAATAAAATACAAGTCCATATACATGTACACATATCATGGACACATTACACTTTTACTTGATTGAATATGAATCCATGTAAACATTGTACATGTCTTCTTTCCAATACTGACTGTTTACAACGTTATGTGTGCTACATGAAAGTAATCGATATGGAACTTTCCCAGAAACCCTTCAAGGCAATTGAGAAACAGAAAGTCTCAGAAATTCCAAAGTACATTGATATCAATGTAGATCTTATGAATATGAAACACATCAACCACTATATAAAGTGATACTTGGCTTCACAACAAACACATCACAGTTGACATGGGGTAATAATGGAAATGTGGTAAGTTTGCTCATTTTTTGTACATTTCTAGGTTGTATTTTACTAGTTAATGGTGGTGACCATCGCATTTATACTAAGATGCCAACATATACCATATTTACTTACCACGTAGACTGTCAAGTTCTAAGTTGTTCTTTTTTCTTTAAAAAGACATAGCTACTTTTTATATTTATATGGGTCTCAAGTCTGAAATGTAACATGTTCATTGCATGCATGGAAAGAGGGCACTTTTTAAATTTCAGGGAATGACCCCTTTTTGTCTGATTATATCAACTGAAGTTGCTTAGTCTATTCCCCACTCAAATGGTTTGTAAATGTCACAACAGGGCAATAAATACATAGTTTCAAAATACCCCAAATATGGCATGCAAACTGAAAAGAGTATTTTTCTATATAGGTGTATAATTATGACATGTTTGGTAAGCACATTTTTACAAATTGATGAATCATATCCACTGACAATGCTATCAAAATACTAGAAAGAAATCTAAAAAATGTGAACCTCATAATTGCACAACTTTACATTATAGCCAACTGTTAAGGTGACTGTTTATATGATAAATCGATTTAATGATAATCTTTCAAAGGTGTCACTGTCAGGTGAAATTTTGTTTACTACATGTAGTATGTACTAGATCAAAAGTCCAATTTGGAATGAAGGCAACTTGCCAAAAAAACAAAAACGAAAAAGGCAGTGCTTGGCTTGAGAAGCAAGATTCGTATCAAAACCCATAGATTTACCCCCCTCTATCATAAGAATAATGAAGACAACATTATTATTCTTAATATTATTTATCATCAACATTATTATCACTACTATTATCATCATTATTATTACTATAATTACGTTTATAAACATTACATGAATTACTTTTATTATTACTATCATAATTCTTACCCTCCTCCTCCTCCTTCTTCTTCTCATTATTATCAACTAACGGAGTGAATCTGGGTGGGGATGTATTTGAATTAATCTAATCAATTGCTTCATTGGGACAGATTTTTTGACAATAAGAATTCCAGACCACAACTGTAATCGATATGGACACAGATACTAAGGCTTTAGGAAGAGCAGATAGGGAAGGAAATTGGAGGAGACAGTCTCCTTCAAAAACTGATGAACCCAATAAAAAGATAGTTGCAGAAAGGATTTCCTGGAGGAATAGGTGAGAATCTTTTTCTTTTTTTCCCTTGCTATATTTATAAGCCTTGCAACCGTTTCCATTGATCCACCAATCCACCCATCCATCCATCCACCAACCCATCCATTGTCATGGATCAGTGTATCATTTCAGATCAAATTCAGAAAATGAAACAAAAGGTGACGGCAGGAGAAAAACAGAAATAATCCAACCCAGTGAAAACCAGGGAGGGGCAAGGAGAAAATTAATAATACACCACAGCGAACAAACAGATAAGACTGATTGGAAAGAAGGGAGACAGGCTGAACAGAACTGGAGGCGAAGCAAACATGTCCCAGTGGATGGTGCAGAGCACCAACAACAAAACTTTAAACTACGAGGCCAAACTGAAAAACAAGGGTACGGAAGACACACAGAAAGGAAAGATTCTGACAGAAGAAGTGAAGCCAAGCAGTATGAGCACACTGGAGCTAGGCCAAAGAGACTCATGGCAGAAGTTGGAAATAGAACAGACAGAAGGCCAAACCTAGGTTTATCACAGAGAAAATTAGGAGAGCTACTTGCCCAAGACCCAAACACTTTACTACTTACAATATCGTCTCCAAACTCAGGATTTGCAAAAAACCTGCAACATGCAAACACAGAGGAAAACGTGATTCTTTTGATTTTGAAAATTCTTGTTATAGCTACATCTGAAAATCATTCCCCTCAAAGTGTACTTGCTTTATTTGACATGTGCATGAAAAGCCATTTTCTCCTGACTACAGTAACGTCTGCCCTGAGTAAGATGTTGACAGAAGAGATAAATGTTGAGGTCATCAAGTACACTATTCAATTCATGACTCGTCTGATTGGTGTTCTCCCAAATGCTTCTACCCCCTCAACATTAGCAGTAAATGCACAATTGAAAATGTTACTGAGTATGAAAGAAGAGGAAATGGCACCTCTGAAGGAAGACATTGAAGCTATTGAGTCATTGGCTGATTTGACCAAGCAACAAATTAGATCTGGGCATGTTATGCCAGATGAAGACGGAGAAAAAATGTTACAACCTCCAGATGATTTCAGGAAACTTTCTGTGATACCTATAGCAAATGATTTGAAAAAGAACACAAAACCTTTCCTGCGGAAAAACGTGGTGAAAGGAAAATACGAAAACACAGACCATTACCTCGATGTTCAGTTTCGTTTACTCTACGAAGACTTCATAGCACCTTTGAGAGATGGTGTTCAAGAAATTCTGAAAATGAAAAAGGAAGGAAAAGATGTTCAATCGTGCCGATTCCAAGATGTTAGAGTATATCACAAAGTTCATATTCAGTTACCTGTAGCCACACCCAATGGGATACGGTTCCGAGTCCAATTTGATGTCTCTCGCATGAAAAGAGTCAGATGGGAAAGCAGTAAGAGATTAATTTTTGGCTCACTTGTCTGTTTGTCAAAAGACAATTTTGATAATGTACTTTTTGGTACAGTTGCTGAGAGAAATCCAAGTGACCTAGAAAATGGAATTATATTCATTACCTTTGAAGGCATAAGTCTAAATATGATGGATGCTAACCCCTATGATGAATTCCAAATGGTGGAATCTTCTTCATACTTTGAAGCTTATAGACATAACTTAGAGGGATTGCAAGAGACAAAAGAAGAGACTTTACCGTTGCAGAAATATATCATAAAGGCAGACAACTCCACTGTCAATCCTCCTTCCTACCTTTTAACTTCTGCAAATGCAGTGAAATACAACTTTGGTTGCTTGACAGAAAAAGAAAATGTAATTGATAGCAGTAGTGAGGAAAGTTTTGATAGTGATTCAAGTGAAGAATATCATTATGCACCTGAAACTTCAGATGAAGGGTCATCAGACGATTTTTTTTCAGATGGAGCGTCATCAGACAAAGGGAGCAATGGCAAGGAAATTGGAATCGGAAAAGAGCTTATGAAAACAACTGAAGAGGTGCGCAATAGCAAAAGTTTTGTTCCAGTTTTGAATACAAATTTTTGGCCAGCTAAAGAAGATTTGGAATTTGATGAGTCCCAATACAAGGCTTTCCAAGCAGCCTTGACGAAAGAGTTTGCTGTCATACAAGGTCCACCTGGGACAGGTAAAACCTTTATTGGATTGAAGATTCTGCAGCTTCTTTTGGCAAATGCCAGAGTCTGGAATAGAGATACTGAAGGGAACACTAGACCAATTCTTGTGGTATGTTATACAAACCATGCCTTAGATCAGTTTTTGGAAGGTATTTTGAAATTTCAAACACAAGGAGTAATAAGAATTGGAAGAAGGAGTTCTTCAGATGATGAGGCTATGCAGAGGTGTCAGCTTTGGTATCTAAAGAGGGAATATGGCAGACTTATTGAAAAAGAAATTGGTCAGAACAAATACTTTTTGAAGGACCAATTGGATAGCTTTTCCGAAGCAATTGCTGAGGTTGCTAATGAAATCCATCACTCTGGGAATGGAGTGATTAATGAAAGAGTTCTGATGCATTTCATGACAGAGCAGCAAATGAGATCATTAGCTGGAACTCCCCCTGGTGAGCCTTCCATAATGTTAAGATGGCTCTTTGGATTAAAGCCTTTGAGAAACCTGTACAATCCAAATCGAAATGAAACAAAGGTAGAAGATGAGGCTCTAAATGAAACTACAGAACCCAGTGGCACAGACAAACAAGAAGAAGAAAAAGAGGAAAAGGAAGCAGAAAAGAAAAAGGTAGAAAAACTCGAAGAGGAGGATGAAGAAGCTGTAAAAGCAATTGAAGCTTTGAGGATGACAGATCTTGAAGAAAACCAACAGACTGCAGGAAAAATGTATGAAAAAATGGAAGCAAATATGACAGCTTGTCAAGATGATATATTACTGACTGTAGAACAGTTTGACAATGCAATCAAGGAGAAAGATTTTAATGACCCAGTTTGGAGACTTTTGAAACAAGTTGACACAAAATCAGTTCAGAGTGTACGACAAGAGATGCAATCTTTTGATACAATGAAGGAGGATAGGGCAATGAAGGTCAAGGACATATGGAAACTTTGCCTTGCAGACAGATGGCGCCTCTATAAACACTGGATATCAAAGTACACATCAGAGAAAATTCTACAAATCAGGCAGTACTATATGAGGTATCATGACATTTTGCAACAGCTGGAGGATATAAGAAATGAAGAAGATTACCTGATACTGCAGGGTTGCAAAGTGATTGCTATGACTACTACTGGTGCTGCCAAGTACAGAAGAATTCTTCAAAGAGTGGCACCACGAATTGTTGTTGTTGAAGAAGCAGCAGAAGTACTTGAAGCTCATATTGTTACCACACTTTCCAGAGCCTGTGAACACTTAATTTTGATTGGGGACCACCAGCAATTGAGGCCAAATCCTTCTGTGTACAATCTAGCAAAAGAATATCATTTGGACATTTCCCTTTTTGAGAGGATGATAAAGAATAAGATGCAATGCAATCGCTTAGATATTCAACACCGCATGAGACCAGAAATTTGTGAACTTATTGTTCCACATGTTTACAGTCATCTTGAAAACCATGACTCTGTCAAGGAATATGGAAACATCAAAGGAGTGGATGGCAATTTGTACTTTATCACTCATAAAGAAGAAGAACTCAGAGTTGAAGACACAAAGAGCAAAGCTAATCTTCATGAAGCTGAATTTATTGTTTCCTTTTGTCGTTACTTGCTTATGCAAGGGTATGATAAATCACAGATTACTGTTCTAACAACATACAATGGACAGATGTTTCAGATGCGCAAGCTTATGCCCAGAGAAGAATTCATGGGTGTAAGGGTGACACCTGTTGACAACTATCAAGGGGAAGAAAATGACATCATCCTTCTCTCTTTGGTACGCAGTAATGAAGAAGGTACAATTGGTTTCTTAAAGGTTTCCAATAGAGTGTGTGTGGCTTTATCAAGGGCAAAGAAGGGTTTTTACGTTATCGGAAATATGGAACTTCTAGGCCAGGAAAGCCCCCTGTGGAGGGGTATTCTAAAAGATTTGAAAAAGAAGGGCAAAGTTGTAGAATCCTTGCCATTGAAATGTCAAAATCATGCTGATGTTATGACTCATGTTAAAATGCCTTGTGATTTTATGCTTGTACCAGAAGGAGGCTGTTTGAAACCATGTGACTTTAGGCTTCCCTGTGAGCATGTATGCGGTCGTAAATGCCATTCAGATGATTTAGCCCATACGGACTATAAATGCATGAACAATTGCAACAATAGATGTTCATATGGCCATAACTGCTTGAAGAAGTGTTGTAAACCATGTGGAGGATGCATACAGCAGGTCGATAAAACTCTACCATGTGACCATATCATGAGGGCAAGATGTTTTGAAAATGTCCAAGATTTGCAATGCATCAGTCGTTGTGAGAAGATTCTTGACTGTGGACATCAATGCTCAAAAAGATGTAGCCAGGAGTGTGATTTGGAATGTCAAAAAATCATTCCAGATAGAAAATGGCCTTGTGGTCATATTCTTGAAATGGAATGTTGGAAAATGCCAGAGACCTTTCCATGTCCTATTTTGGTTGATAAGGTTTTAGACTGTAATCATCCATTTAAAATGGCCTGTTCAGAAAATCCTGCATCAAAAATATGCAGAAGAAAATTGCAGTTGACACTCTCCTGTGATCATGTATTTCTCTTGGAATGCTGCAACATTTTAGACATGGTGTTGTGTCCTGTTAAAGTTATGAGAAAGTTGCCATGTGGTCATAACTTAGAAATGGCTTGCTCGGATGACTTGGGTGAAAAGCTTTGCAAGGTCAAGGTTGACATCACCTTGTCCTGTGGTCATTTAAGTAAAATAGAGTGTCACAAAACTGGAGATTCTTTGTCAGACGAAGTGCAATGTTACTTCAAAGTCATCAAACAATGCCATAGTAACGTAGGGCATGCTTATGAAGTTGCTTGCTCACACAAGTTAAACGCTGTCTGTCCTTTTCCCTGCTATCAAATGTTACCATGTGGACATTTTTGTTATGGAAGTTGTGCCACATGTAACATGCAGGGACACAATACTTGCCAAGTACCCTGTCCTAGGCCATTGATTTGCAGTCATAAATGCCATTCAATTTGTGGAAAGCCTTGTCCACCCTGTCAGAATAAATGTGCGATATCCTGTGGACATCAGATTTGTAACCACCCTTGTGAAGAACCCTGTACACCTTGTAAGAAGCCCTGCGATTGGACCTGTCCTCACAGAAGATGTGATGGTTATTGTTATGAAGTTTGTTACAGACCTCCTTGCTCCCAACCTTGTCCAAAATTGTTACCTTGTGGACATCCTTGTATTGGATATTGTGGCGAACCATGTCCACAGTTCTGTTTTTGGCACAATGCATCCTATTTTCATGATATTGGGAACTACTTCCATAAACAGATTACAGTAGCAACCAGATTTGTGTGTCTTTCACCATGTGGTCATATTGTCGACACGGACACAATGGATAGAAGGGTATCATTCTATGAAAGGAGACAAAATGGTTTCAAGATCATCAGACATGTGATGTGTCCTCTTTGTCCAGCACCTGTTCGGTATTGCCCTAGGTACAACAAAGTTATAAAATCCAATCTAGAAGACATGAATAGAATAAGAAACATTATACAAGATGAAAATTTACAAAAATCAAAATTTGCAGATTCTGCAAAAAACATTCCAGTATTCAAGAAGATTACAGACGAATTGCAAGGACAGAATGTGGACCCTTTCCGCTATGAGCTGCTACAAGTTCTCATGAATTGTGTTTTCTTATGGACTGCTTGTGAGGAGATGAAAAAAGCATATCGCCCGCGGCTACGATTGTTTGTTCAGCCTAATCATGCAATTATGCTCAAGGTTGGTTTAGTCTTGAAATCATGCGAAAATCTTATAGAAGAAGCATTTGTTGATCCCAGTGATATGGAAAAACTAGTATGTGAACTGAAAAAGGCATATATCATACACAGAATATCAAAACTGAATATCAATGAGAATAGAGCTCATATGTGTCAATTGGGTGGAGATAAGTTACTAGAATGTACCCCTACATATACCATGATGGCTGAGGCTATTTGTGAAGTAGAAGCCAATATCTGCGAACATTTACAAACATCCATCAACTTTGAATATGAAATTGAGGTCTACTTAGAATCCAAAGTTATGCAGATAATAAATAAGAAGTGGATTAAGTGCAGAAGAGGTAAGACCTGATGCATTAGTAGTACAACTGTAGTTTATATTTCTCTTGTCAATCTTGACCATTTAATTCCTGTTTCACGAAAGTCAAATCAGGCTCTACAAATATTAAAATTCTGTAAGCCTGTACTTAAAAAGATACTGTCTGCAATTTGATGGTTACATTTTTTGTCTTATTGAATAATGAATCGATACCGATCGCTATAAGAATTTACCATGTAATAAATGGCACCATAGCGTTAGGTAGCCTGGCAGTGGGAGAGTCCAATGCACAGAATCTCGAAAAGGAAGGGGGTAGGAAGGTTTGGGTATCAGACCGATAGCTAAATTATATATCAGGTTTAAATGCATATAGTCTTCCTTTAAATTACCATTTTTATCCTTTTGTTTTAGATCATATCTTTGCAGTTGATGCAAGGGTTAAAGAAAAAAATATTACCTGCTCAAAGTGTTTGAATTGATATTTAAGACATGCTGCCTTGAACATAATAATGCAAAGAAAAAGAAGAAACTATGCCAAGACCAGTCTGACTCAATCTGTAACCCAGAGCATAGTACTACGCCATCTATTATCTCCTCAAATGATGATGTATTTGTCATATATACATCTTATAAAAACCTGACATATAACCCTTCCAAAATTGAAAGATAAGCACATTGAAAATGAATTGTGCATACCGGTATTCAATTTATTGTAATATGTGATAGAGACAACCTGTGATACCATGACTCTTTTTATGTTTTATAATTTAATAAGTAAATATTGTGATATTATTTACTGAGTTACCATGTTCTGAGAACAAAACCAAAGATGAGAAATGTCTTGTCAATTTTTTTATGCAAGAGTTTTCCTTTCATAAAACTTTTGTTATTTTATGGTTACTAGTATTCATACTCTTGTTAAAAAAATATATCTTAATATAATATTTCATGAAATGTATGAGAAATTTAATTAGTGTAAGATATTTAAATGTGTGAGTCTTGTGTGCAATCCATGGGACTTGATTGGTTTGATGCTTTGATTTTGAACATGATTATGTACATAGACACTATTGTGAGAGAAGAGAACTTGAAGAATATCTTAAAATACTTCATGCCCCAAACAGTGTATTTTTTCATGTAAGTAAAACATTTATATTTTGCTTGGACCTAAAAAATGATACTTGTCAGATGTGATAACCTTTTAATCTGACGTTATGGTGATTAGATGGCCTGAGCCTTGTATAGTCCATATGCTATCTTGAATTTAAGTTGCTTCAGAGGCAAAGGAAATAGTATCTTCATGTTATCAAAAGTTACAATTATACACCTGTGGAGTCCATAAGTACATGTAGCTTATTTTTGAGGCAAAAGAAACAACAAACTGAGAAAGATTATTCATTTAACTTTATAGTTTGAATTACTGAAAGCTTGTACTTGTATAATGCAAAATTAAATACGAGTAGTAGTATTATGCACATTTTACTGTTAATAATAAATAATAAAATGTTTGGCATTTTAACACAGAACTTTTTGTCTGATTTGTAGCTCAAAATGATATTATTTTTTACTTTGAACACAATTTTATTTTACAAGCATGACACTTTTGTCTTTACGATTCTACCGTCTACAATAGGCAATTATGGTGAAATTACTATAGATAGAATGCTAATTAGCATTTTTTGCATAGAGAGATTGCATAGCATATTTATCACAGGAATGGCTAAAATTCCCCCTGGACCCCAATCATTAATTCCCTGAAAAGGGCTGGGCTGTATAGGAATAATAGTGGGCAAATATACATGTACTTCAGATCTTCTTAGACCTTAAAAAAATTCTGTTAAATCAAAATTTACAATATTATCATTAACCATAATTCTTACAGATAATTTTTGTTGCAACTATTCTTTTAGATTTCATAGTAATTTATGTTTTTACACCATTTTAACATGTAACAAATAATCATAAA
>JAVSBT010054670.1:0-17186 GCA_033118115.1 Pharyngocirrus eroticus
ATAGGTGGCAGAGACTGTACGTATGGCTATCCTGTGGACTATGGTGTATAATCATGCATGATTTACTCGCGAAAAAAGACGTTTTAAGATGATTTAAAAAAAAAAAAAAGAAAAGTTGAAACGTGAATTTTCCCCACGGTCGGGTCCAACGATCTACAAATCAATTTGGTATGGCCTTACTATGATTTCATGAATTCAAATGGGGGAAGTGATTAATCTTCTGTTTAAGATTTTCTGATAAGTTATCCTTGTATGTTAGCGGTTTCTTAAACATCTAAAAAGTAAGACTTACTCATGCAAATTAAATACTTATCATACTTATCCCCATTGCACAATTATGCAATTTAGAGCTTTACTATCTCTGGATAGGATTCTTATCCACCACGGGTTACTCTCCTTTAATTTGCCAGGCACACGTTGAATATCATTTTGGCGAAGATGATTTTCTACTGACTGATTGATAGATTATAGGCTTAATTGATATTATTAGATTCAGCCACATCATATCAGATTTACGTTTAAATTTCAGTAGAAAAGGTATTGTCCCCAAATAGCAAGATTTTAAATGTCTTGGAAATGTATCAAGTTTCTTTTGGTTTCGAAATTTGAATAAGTATAAAGAAAATCATTTTTATTAGATAAATAACAGATTCAGTAGTCTGAATTATGTTGAGGTTGTTTTTGTCATCAGTTTTAGGTATCATTATGGTTAATTGATTATAGTTTATTTAAAATTTTAGATCTATGTTAGCAAATTTAAACATTCAACAACAGGAAGTTAGAAACTTATTTCTGGATGAAGCAGTCGTCAGAAATAAGTTTGACATGGAATGAATCAATTATATTATTGTGTTACGGATGTTGTATATATCTATTGTAAATAGTCAAATTATGTTACAAGTATATTTTTATTATGTGAAGTATGTACACATTCCATTTATCTCCAGGTAAAATAAATTGTTTGTACCTCACTTAAATCGTACTCCAATATTTCATAAATTAGTAAAATATTGCCTGAATACTTTGAGTTTACTAAAGAGGGGTGTTGCAAGTCACTCAAAATTGTTCTACAAAAAAAAAAAGAGAAAACAGCAAATCGCTCATTATCAAATTATATCAGATTGACGATTTATCTTATCATTACTGAAAAAGTGTAAAACAAAATTATTGTGACACCTTTTCATTTATTTCAAAAGAAATTTTAAAATCAGTTTGAGTATGATTTATAAGGAAATAAGCAATTTTCCTAGACCGCAGTATCTCTATTGGTGAATGTTTTTTGATAATTCAAATGCATATTTATTCATGTTGATATACAAATGGACAATTTGGTCTCATCAATATCATGTCAAATTGGCGTTTATATCATATCGGTTTTCAGTATTAGAAATTGTTCCAAAACAGGAAAGTTTTCAATTTACTTTTTAATTCGTTTTTAGATATAATTCTTTCAGTTACAGTTTCAAATCTATTCAAAACTTCCTATAGAGGCTAAATTTATATTATGATATATTGGATTCAGCAGTATGATAATATGTCATTTCTATTCTAATAAATTTCCATGGAAAAGGTTATGTTCCCAAACAGGAAGATTTTCAGTTTACACTCGTTTTAAAATAGAGTATGTATTATACCTTTAGTTACACTTTCAGATTCATTCAAAACTATTTATAGAAAAGCTATTGTTCCCAAACAGGAAGATTTGCAATATACATGTACATTCGTACGTTTCGAATGGAAAATGTTCAGTTACAGTTTCAAATTCATTCAAAACTTCCTGAAGACTTCATTTATGGTATATTTGATTGATTCTTAGCATATCAAATTGACATTTATATTCTAGCTAATTTTAATAGAAAAGGTATTGTCCCCAAACAGGAAGTATTTCCATGTGCATTGTGATTTATATCTAAATATGTACAGTTAAAAGCTTCTGTAGGCTAGAACAATATACTTCAAACTTTGCCAAAAAAGTTATTATTCCAAGTGTCTTAGAAGTGTGGACCAATACGTAAAGCCTACGCTGGAAGGATTAAAATGTTACGTGTATGAGCTTAAACCGATTTATTCTGCAATATCTGTTGTCAGCCAGCCAATTAAGGGAAAGTAAATGTATTTCCTGCCTATTGTAACTAACCACCGAACGCTGAAATGCAATTAACCAAATCCAAACAAATCATCATATTTGGTCTGCCACATCAAAATCAAGGATCTATTTCATTTTTCTCTAGGCATGATGGTCATATTTCTTTTTTGGGGGGTATGCATATATCCTCTCCAAACTTTGAAAAGCACCATTTGTAAAACTTAATTTATTTCTAAATAGAGGCACCCTTTCTAATCAATAAATAGATTAGTGTGATGCCTCTATTTGAAAATAAGTGAAATTTTACAAATGGTGCTTTTCAAATTTTGGAGAGTAAATGTATCGAATGTATGTTGATAGTTTTCATTACTTCGAAAATTACATTGGCAAGAGAGAACAAATTCCAACCATAGAAATTCCTACTTTAATGTTAAAGGCAAGTGAAAAAAAAATCAAACCAGTTATTGAAGTCTGAGTATTCAAATAGCAAGTATATGTACATGAATATTACATAAAAAGTCACAACGACTAATGGAAATTACAGTTCAGCTCATCAAAAAATCTCAACGATTGACTGTCTTTTACCTTGTTTAATGTTTTAATCGGTAGCACTAGATCTAGTGTTGAATCCCTCTTATCACTAAAAATCATTAACAAGTAAAAAGGTCACTATTCATTCTAAAAGTTAAAAATCCGAGGTTTAGAATAATCGAATGCTTTCTCAAGGGAAAATGAAATGATTTATTTTTCTTTTATAGACTATGGAAGGATTCAATTTCATTTTTATGTATGTGGTTATACTTGGGTGCTCCTTAACTAAGGTACCACATGGAGTCAAAGCTCAACCCACATTTAAACCTGACTTCTACAGTGTTGGGTGTCACAGTGACTGCATGGCAGGCATTGTGAAACGGATGAAAATACTGGAAAAAGAAGTTGTCGTACAAAAGGAGGTGAACAAAGAGTTTGAGAAAGAAAGGGTCCTACAAAAAGATGAGATTATAGAAGTGAAAAGCAAACTTCAACAATCTGAGGAAAAAGTAACAGCATTAGAAATCAGATTGAACCAGCAAGAATCGACAGGAAATCCTACTACAGGTATGCCCTAAATTATTCAAGTTCAGGTAAAGTCATTTCAAAGGGTCAAATTGCAAGAGTACAAGTCAGATTTTGGTATCCTAGCACTGGTAAATACTAAAAACACTAAATAAAGATAAGAGCTAAAGATTTAATGAGAGAGCTAAACAATTTATTTGACCAATATATGGATGAAGTAAAATTACAGGTAAGCATTTGAATTGTTTTAATAAAGATTTCATTTTATCTATAACTTTTTATTGTCTTCCCCCACATTTTTAGTGTTTGATATTATAAGATAAAAATTACAAAGTTTTTGTAAGAGTAACCGAAAGTGATAATGGTATATTTATATTCCTTTTCTAATATCGTATTTTATTTCATAGCGCCTGTTATGTAATTGTATACCTCTCTTTTGTTTCAATTCTAATGTTGTGTATTTTAGATACACATTTATCTTCAATGAAAATGTCCACTATTTCAGTTTTACAAAAAAAAATCTTCAATAACTATTTGCTTAATTTCATTAATAAAAAAGATTAAAGAATATTATAAATTTCTATTCTAATTTTATGATGTGCTTTATTTAGTTTATAGATAATTGACAGGATTATTAAGCATAATTATGTGCAAACAATTCCCAATTTGAGAATAATATTTAGTTAATTAAAGTCTTGCTTATTTTAAGATAAATAAAATATTATACATTTATCTTTCTCAAAAAGGCCCATGCAATCCCAACCCATGTAACAATGATGGTGTATGCAGTGTGAATGGCGACAACTACAGCTGCTCATGTACACAAGGTTTTACTGGAGACAACTGTCAGGATATTGATATCGGTAAGAGCAATGACTCTGAACTAAGTTCAATGACAAAAAAAATCGAATTTGTTTGTTATAAAATTCAGGACAACCCAAATGAAAAATAAATGATATAATAATAAGTTGATAACTTACTGTGGATAACGAAACTAAGCAATACTTTGAAAGGTTATATCATAGATTTTCCTATATTTACAGTGTGTCAGTAAGTCAGGGCAACATTAACAATGATTTTTATTTTTCATTAAATTTCAAAATATTAATATTTTCCTTTTCTTTTAGATGCCTGTACTTCAAGCCCATGTTTAAACAATGGAACTTGTATCTTAGATAATATAGGATACAGATGTGTTTGTGACAATGGTTTTGATGGAACTAATTGTCAACTGGAGCTAACTGGTAGGTTGATGTGATTTATTTCCAATAAGTATACATTCTCATAAAAGTTCTGTATATAGTGGTAGTGAGTCTCCATGCTGTAACTAGAAAACAGATACATATTATTTTACTTATTTTACTGAAACTAAAAATGCTTTTTATAGTATTGATCTATCAATGAATTATCCGTTGTATGATGAGTAACATTAACATTCTACAAGTGCAGACTATTAAACGAAATGGTATGATAGATCTCCTTTCAAAAAAAGAAGGAAATAAAGGAATTATCAAAATTGCGATTAAATTATTGATTATGTTTGTGACGAATATTCCGTGTATCTATTGTTGAGATTATTTGTCATATTGAAGGATCAGATACAAGTGGAAAAGAATTCATGATTGGGTTCATGACAACCGCAAAGAATGACGCAGATAGCGTTATGCTTGAGATTGTCATCTGTGCTTCCAAGGACACTGAGGTGACAGTGCAGTGTAAAGATCCTTTCTATAACAAGACAATACAAATTAATGCCAATACTATCACTAGAATCCATGATCTCCCAAATGCAGTAAGACAGTGGCAGCAGACATCCAACACAATCGAGGAAAAGGGTATCTATGTGAAAGCAAGTGAAAAGGTGTCAGTTCAAGGATTAATTGGGTATCGGACTGATTTAATTGATGGTTTCAATGTTTTACCTATTGATGAGACATTCACACATTTTGTCATTGCTACTTACACTCCATGGGGTTCCAGTTTTGATAGTGGTTTTGTTGTTGTTGCTTTAGATAACTTCACTGAAGTCAAATTGTATTCCCCTGTACAAGGAGGTGGAAAGACATTAGAAAGGACACTCTCAATGCACAGCAGCAAAACTTTCGCCTGGTACCCCACCACTCATGATATCACTGGGTATCAGGTGAAATCCAACAAACCTATTGCAGTGTATGCTGGGGCAAGTGTTACAAAAGTACAGGTTGGATATGATACACTATATGAAAGCATGCCCCCTGTATCCAGATTAGGTCAGTATTTCATAGCTCCAAGCATTGCAGAAAGGCATTCGTCTGCAGGTTTTCTTCTTAGAGTTATTGCTGTTTACAATAACACTGAAATCAGTTTTTTTGACAATGCTATTAAGTTCAATTTATCTCTCCATGAGAGTCAGTTCTATACACGAAATGTCACCTCTGCTTCAGAATGTTCTAGTGTTTATTGTTCGAAGCCGTGTCAAGTTGTCCAATACAATAAAGCCTATGGTACTGAGTCATGTTCTAGTTGTAATAGAATTATTACAGGTGCCTTCATGGTACCAATCACTCCCATCAAATCATATCAGAAAAAGGCTCAATTTGCAAATCTGCAGTATAGGTATTCCGGTGTCGTTTCTTCATTTTCTAACAATTATGTGGTTGTTATTACTGATACCCAAACACGTCCATTCCTGAGATTTAATGGGCAGATACAGTCTGGTAATTGGTCAAGTGTTCATGGATGGAGCAATGCTTCTTATTGGTTTAAAGTTTTCAAAATGAGGGAGGGTTTCAATGAACTAGATGCTACACATGAAAATGCTGGTATCGGATTTGCAGCTTATGTACAAGGGTATAAGATTAGTGGAGGCTATCGTCCTGGAGGCTATGGCTATCGTACTGGGTGGTGATTTCATTTCCTCTTTTGATGCTATGTCAGGTAAAGTGTTAAATGTAATAACTTGATTTTACAAATCTTTTTGAAAGTAAGAAGTAGACAATGTCACTTAAACTTTTTCTGTTTCTTTGTTATTGATGTATGTCTCATATTTTCTCTCAATACTCAAATCCTATTGAATAGTAACACTAGTTCTGGATTCAAGTCATTTTAAATGACTGTTAAATAATTTAGAAGTCTTATGTACAATTTCTTGTGTATTGTCCTATACCCTTGATATATTTGAATATTATGTTTTCGGTGAACTGATAGTGCTACATTGTTGTAAGATTCTATGTTTGGTTCAAACTCTTTGAAAAATTAAATTAAGAAATCAATAGTTATGTCCTTTAGTTTGTGTACTCAGATGATAAAGTCAAACCACCTGTTTCAACCCCCTCTTTATTAGAAGAAATCAGTTGTACTTAGGTGAGATGATTACTTGTGTGTCGTTAAAAGCAAATTGATGCTTGTCCTTACACAGTAATCTGCTTTTGCAGAATACTGACATCATTCTAGGACTGCCATGACTCTGTATTGACATTTCATACATCAGGTATTAGTGATGAGTCATATCTTTATGAAGAAACAATCTGGAAATATCAATATCAGAGTTTTTCTCAATTTTGTTAAGTTTATGTTTGACAGCACTTGAATTAATACAAGGACATAGATATAATATTCACTTGGTGTTCTTTATAAACTGTTTATATGATCTATTCTAAGTGTGGGTGTGGGTGGGGGGGGGGTAGCAATCCAATTTATAGTTTACAGTACGAATTTAAACGACTTTATTGAAGGAGGATTTATGACAACAAAAAATTGCTCTATATTGATCTATATAATTGCAAAATATATTAAAGTTGCAATGCAATGGATAAGAAATTTAAGAATTAATATGCTGTAGAAATGATTATTTAAAGAGACATATTGAAATATTACGCTCCATATAGAACTATTTTCAAAATGTATTCATTTTGCAATGGAATTGATCAGAATTTCAGAACTAATTTGCTGTAGCAGCGATTAGATGAAACTATCAGAATGTTATGTAATGTATTGTTTAGTTCATAGCATAGTATATTCACCGTACAATAATACTTTATTTTATTGTTTAAACTAGAACAAGATCAGCTTACAGCTGGTTGTGCTTTCGCAATTATGTCATTGTTTGCAAGAAAATGTGTTTTAGATTATTCATTAGGAGTCAATTAAGTGGCTAATTCATTGAACTTTTTTAGC
This sequence comes from Pharyngocirrus eroticus, assembly GCA_033118115.1. Taxonomy (NCBI): domain Eukaryota; kingdom Metazoa; phylum Annelida; class Polychaeta; family Saccocirridae; genus Pharyngocirrus; species Pharyngocirrus eroticus. The sequence continues at coordinate 7,298 of JAVSBT010054670.1, forward strand.
ACTTAATAAAGTTAAACAGTTGGTAACGTTTACTCTAATTACATACCTGTATATACTATTGCATCATTTAAATACAAAAGAACATATTTGCACAACATATTACAAACTTTTAAATGAAAACCTGTCAAATAATCCAGAGTATATCTTGGTCAGAACAATGTGAGAAATAAAATGAAAGAATTGTGTTTTTGTATTGGTATGAAATATAGTTCACATTGTTTATTGAAACGCTGTTATGTATATAGATACAGTTTTTATGAACAAAATGTATATATATATTTAACTGTACAGTTCTTTTTTAAAAAATAAATAAAGATATTTTGATTTTTTTATATGAATAACTATGATAATATAATGCAGTTGCTTTTTATCATGTTGCTAGAAATTAAATAACTGAATGCATTAGAAAGACCCTATACAATTTATACTTTGCCTATGCAAATCTGCATGTTTAAATAATTAATTAATAATAGTTACTAAAATTGTATATTTATGAATAATTATGATTATATAATGCAATTGCTTTTATTATGTTGCTAAAAATTAAATAACTGAACGCATTGGAAGAACCCTATAGTGTTTACTCTGCTTATATGTTAATTTGCATGTTTGAAGAATTAATCCAAAATATTTAGTAACATTTCATAATTTTGCAGACCTAAATTAAATCAACATCAGGTGTTATTAAAATAAAAATAGAAATATGTCTCTCCTTTATTGATTATTTACTGTTTCAATTTAAAAAGGTAAAAACAACTTTTTGTATAAAGTGTCTGGGCTTTTGTCAACATGCTTGTATAAGCAAAGAATAAAAATATAGTTTTACTATAATAGGTTCAGTCTCTGTGTTGGTGTCTATAGTTCCCTGTGCTAAATCACATTATTACTTTGTAGTTTTATTTTTTTCTGTTAACATAATTAAATACTTACAATAACAATAACATGCATATTACGACCACCCTCATAACAATGATAAAAGGACAAAAAGAAAATTACTAAAAACACACGAAAAAAGCCAAAAAAAAACCCATCAAAATTAGAAGCCAAAAAGAGCTATAACTTTCTGTTTTATTCAATATAATTTCTTATACATGTACTATCAAATATTTTTGGCAACAGTCCTACATGATCTTAAGAAGCTGCTGTAGGAAAGTGTAGAGCCACCAGCTCCACTCTCTCAAACCTCCATACCTGCCATTGACAGTTTATAATTTCTTATCCAAATCATAGCACATGCTTTGTCTGCATTGTTGATGAATAAAGTTTAAGGTATTAGACCCATAAACCACTCGAGAAATCGTTTGAGACCTCGGCACTATTCGAGGCACCGCGGATGCTTCCGAAAATACCCATTTGCTAGCCATTTAGGACCTCGGAGTTAGCCCCGAATTGTTCCGAGGTCCTAAATGGCTAGCGAATGTGTATTTTTGGAACCATACGAGGTGCCTCGAGTAGCGCCGAGGTCTCAAACGATTTCCCGAGCGGTTTATAGGTCTAATACCTGAAAGGCAACATTAATTTTATGACAGTCACATAGTTGAGAGGAATCCCCATGATAGGGAAAAAAACATTAAAAATATTAAAATATTAAATGGATTGTAAGAGATGGATGAAGGGTAACTTCCACTGTCTATTTTCAATATATCTTTTAGTCTCGTTTTGATTATTGTTCAGTCAAGACATTATGTTTAGAATCGGATTTGTATGAACCTCGAGCGGAAACCGTCAGTGTCACTAATGACTTGTAACTTGTAACTTTAACAAATTCCAATACCACTAGGTGTCACTAGCTGATGAATACTCCTTTCATCATCATGATTTGAATCTTAGCCGCTAGGACCATTGTTGCATATGATATCACATGTACGTGTCGGTGTTTTACCTTGACCTTGAACTTAATTGACAGATGATTGCCATACAAGGTCATGCAGAAATGTAAAGGAGAGGTGAAGGATTCTTTAGGACTTGGGATTTATCCTATTGTATTGACTGGAACTAGGGATTTACGAATAATTATGATTTTTAGGGAACTGTGATTTACTTATTCTCTGGGATTGGGATTTACCCTTTTGATTTTTGGGAGATTCGGGATTAACCTTTTGAATTTCTTAGGATCTGGGATTTCGGAATTTCTGGGATTGAGATTTAATATTTGGGGATATATTTTCTCAGTTAGGACTAGAAATTTTAAAATTGTTTTTTCCCCTCTTCACTTCTAAACACCTTTTGCTTTCATACATTTCTAAGGTGGTGACTGGTGGTCTACTTATTTTTATTTTAGTTCTGCTTTTGCTATGCACGGCCATACTATTTTGAAGAGCTTCAGACAAATAAATCTAGAAAATAATATGTGATTGTTACAGGCCTTGAAATTTCGCGAGTGCGATCGCACCACACCCGTGTCGCACTCGCGATTTTGAAATCGCACCAAGAAAAAAAAAAAATTTCTTGTTATTCTGACTTTTTTTGATTGATTTTGTTTGTTACTGTGTCTATAGGAACTGTTAGCTGCATTGATTCTGAATAAGCACCTTATTTTCTCACTTTATTGAGTAAAAGAAAATCGCACCAAGGAATCAAAATCCTTGGTGCGATTTGTTGCACCAAGGCTTTTTCTAGATTTCAAGGCCTGATTGTAGGTGCATGGCTAAAATCTATATTCTATCTTAACCGCCCCACCCCCTAAAAAAACAAAACATTCTGTTGCAGTATTTTACAATTGTGATTAGGCACAAAAATACATCGTCAAACTAATCAATATGGAATGGCCTAAGAAAAAATGAAGATGAGTGCACCATTAAAAAAAAAATCATTTTGTAAATAACAACTGCATGAGTATAACGTTATTTTAAACTATCAACATAACAACTTGCACCCCCCCCCCCTCCCCTCGACCCCGGATCCGCCAATGGATAAAGTTTTCACTGTTAACACATTCAAACATAATTATCATTTTGCTAAGATGTACTTCTCCCATCTAACTGATTGTGGAAAGAGATACACAGCAAATTCAAAAGATCTGCACTGAAGCATCAAATCAGTCTGAATAGGAAGATGCTGATATCAAGTTTACACTCTTCACACATATACTTTTGCTGAGATATAACGTTTTTAAACCTAAAAGTACTAAAGCTGTATACTGTTTGTGTAAATGGTAATACAACATATTCAAAAGATGTGCACTAAAGCATCACACTCAGTTTGTCTGAGATGATAACTGGTATCTTATAAATCACTTTCATTTAGCCTTTTCTTTTGTTTTCCTTAAATTATAATCATCTGACATCGCACTGCTGCATACTGTATTATTTTTGTATTCTTATGACATTTGCCGAATCAGTTCAAATCAATTCAAACCAAATCTTGCTTTTTTGATACTATCCTTTTTACCTTTGGACATATGAAGCCAATTAACTATTTCCAATTCGGTTTGTCTTTGGCTATTTTGATTTGACCCCATGAGACTTTATGTTGTTCAATAGTTCTGTGACAGGTTTCTTTAGGTCACCTTTTATTATCTTTTTCCGGTTGGCGTCCAGTTCAAAGCAAGTTTTGGTATGTTATAATTTTCTATCCTAAGTATTTAGCCTGACCATTTCCGCCTCCTTTTTTTAAATTTCTAAGGTGGTGATTGGTGGTCTACTTATTTTTATTTTAGTTCTGCTTTTGCTATGCACGGCCAGACTATTTTGAAGAGCTTCAGACAAATAAATCTAGAAAATAATATGTGATTGTAGGTGCATAGCTAAAAATCTATATTCCATCTAAACCGCCCCTCCCCGTAAAAAAATCAAAAATTCTGTTGCAGTATTTTAAAAATGTGATTAGGCACAATTTAATCTTTGTGTCATGTTGAAATCTAGAAATGAAGCTTTTGGGACATCTTTAAATTGACAATATACTAGATACTTGCAGTACAGCAACAATAATATTTTGAAGGATGTTTCAATCGATAAGAAGTGTCAATTCATTTATTGTTAACTTGGGACGAACATGAAATGGATGTTGATATGTATTGTAATGTAGAAAATATGTGAGAAAAAAAAAATTCGAATTAAAACTGACAAGTTTTTATGTTTAAAATAATCGATGAAAAAAAAAATACACGTTTTTAAGGAAGTTAAACAAAATTAGCATGCCATCAATACAAACAATCAAAAACATTCTTTCTTCAAAGGAATACTTTTTCATTTCCTGAACAAAATGGTTGAAAACAATATTCACTTCCTTAGTTTCTTTTTAAAATAAAAACAAGGAAACCTTGATTTTTCAATATTACTTTTCAAATCTACATCTATATATCGATGTTAATAAGGTATATGTTTGCCTCCACATTGCATCATGTCAAACAAAAAGCTCTTCTGTTTGTTGAATGAAAAAGAAAAACGTTTTTAAACTTATTCAGTACATTTACTTTTCAATTACAATTTCCCTTCTTCACCAAGGAAACGTTAAATGATTACTAAAAATCTGGGAAATTCCGCTTGAAATAATATGGTAGTTTAAAGTACTGACACAGTGACTTAAGGTCCGTGATAAAAACTAAGCATTTTCAAGTAAAATTTGCTTCCCTAGCTACCAAAATGTCATACAGAGATGAGAACAAAGGCCCCAGGTTTGTATAACAACATTTAGTATGTAAAAGGTCAAGAAAAATATGGTGGATGGAGTTTGACTCAACAATGATACATCTTCAAAGGTTATGTGGATCGAAAATACAAAATTGTATTATACAAGCATCTATCAGCCATTTTGTTTCGGGGGGGGGAGGGGCGAGATATGACATTCTGGCCATTTTAATTTTTTTATTGATAACATTTTATGTGTAACTGCATGTATATTCCCTTTTTTTTTGTTCTCACCACCCTTTTTAATGTTTTCTCCTCCATCAAATGCAAAATAACTTCAACCAATAAATCAATAAACACGGAAGCTTCTTTACAAAAAAACATATATTAATAGACCATGAACAAAGATTTCAACTTCCCTCTTTAGTTTTTTAAACAATAAAGGGGGAAACACCGTTTTAAATCATTTGTTCTCTCTTTGAAATTGACAGTAATTTATTGATGATTCATAGAAATTTGAAATACAGTGTCCTACAAGGACATATTCTACAAGGAAGCATCACATAAAATATAAAAAGGACAATAGCTTCCATTCCACAATACATAGACGAAAGATTTCCAAGTGTGCAGTACAGACCCATTGGTTTAAAGTAATTATTGATAGAGTTGATCAATAGACAGGTAAGCATGTACTTTATTTTTTTCGACTTTTAATACATTTGTAGAGATTATGTTTTACAGTTTAGATATTATTACTTGTGTTTAAGTTTTCATTGGGAACATTTTGTAATTAGCCACTAAATAAAGTGCATAACACTGATAATGACTAATTAATTTCTTTCAAGGATGTTCTATTTTACCATAAATGATATTTCCTTGTTGTAATACTAGTTACAGAATCCTATTGTTAAAGAACAAGGTTTTGGAGAAACCAGACTTGACCTTCGTAAAAATACCATTATAGATGCAGTGCAATTCAAAATAACAACCCTGCACTTTAAAAAAAAAAATCACTTATGTCTTGATTATTCATTCTTGTACTATATCATCTTTCCCCTCGATAAATCTCTGCTACCTATTGTATTTCACTTGTATATTTATGACAAAATAAAGAAATACATTTTTTTTCCCTAATTAGTACATTTTTTTTATTTTGAAAGGGAAAAGCTGTCACAGGTGTTGTATGTAATGGTTATATATATCAAGCCTTAGCTTTAAACATCACTTATTGGTGTTGCTATTTTTCACTATGTGTGTGTATATGTGAATAAAAACAAACCAGTTGATTTTAATTTGATACATTTAAATATAGTGTTGAACCCATCTTACCACTGAAAATGACTTATAACAAAGTAATTTGCTATCTTCACACCTAAATGTGTATTCTAACATTTAAAATATATAAATGATTTGATAAGGAGTTGTGAAACAATCTTTAATTTGTCATTTTCAGACCATGGAAGGATTTAATTTGCTTCTGATGTATTTGGTTCTACTTGGAGGAATTTTTGATGATAGTCCACATGATGTCATAGCTCAACCCACAGTAAAGCACGAATTCTACACTGAGGGATGTCAGAGTGACTGTATGGCAGACACATTGAAACGGATGGGAATGTTGGAGAGAGAAGTGGTCCTACAGAAATATGTTATGGAAAAGGAAATAGCTCTACAAAAAGATGAGATCAAAGAAGTGAAAAACAAACTGAAAGCATTGGAAGAAAACCAACAAGAATCGACCGGAAATCCAACTACAGGTATGTCTTTCACAATTAAATTTCAGTTAAGGCCAAAATAAATGGTCAAAAATGCAAGAACACAAGTCATATTTTGGTATTCCAGCACAGTTAATACTAGAAACATTGAATAACAATAAGAGCTAAAGATCCAAAGACAAAGCTAAAAATGTAATCTGACCATTACTGGTGGTTATGAAGTAAAATTACAGGTAAGCAATCGAATTTGTTTTCTCAAAGATCTATGACTTTTGATTGTATTTCCTATACAATTGGAGTGTAGGATATTATATTACAAAAATAAATGATTAGGTTTATGTAAAAGTAAACAAAATTAATAATTCTCTATCCATGTTCTTATTCTAGTATGGTATTTTTTTTCAAAGTGCCTGTTACGTAATTGTTAACTTCTCTTTTATTTCAACTCTTTGTTAGGTATTTTAGATTGAATTAATCTTCAATGACAATGTCCACTATTTCAGTTTTATAAAAAGAAATCTCCAAGAATTATGTGCTTAATTTCAGTTTCAAAAATCTTAAAGAAACAGGTTTTCATCAGGTGTAAGAAAGTTTCTATGTTAATGATATGCTATATTTAGTTTATAAATAATTGATAGGATTTAAGACATAATGTGCAAACAGGTCCCAATTTGAGAATAATTTAGAGATGATAAAGTCTTGTTTATTTTAAGATGAATGCAATGATGTACATTTATCTCTCTCAAAAAGGCCAATGCAATCCCAACCCATGTAACAATGATGGTGTTTGCAGTGTGAATGGCGACAACTACAGCTGCTCTTGTAAACAAGGTTTCACTGGAAGCACCTGTCAGGATTTTGAGATAGGTAAGAACAATGACTGACCTAATTTCAAAAACAAATATTTTTTCTAATTTGCCTGTTATGATATTCAGAGCAACCCAACTAACAAGTTGATTTCTTACTGCAAATAATAAAACTATGCAAAGGTTATGAAATATGTTTTCCTTTATTTACAGTGTGTCAGTAAGTCAGGGCAACATTGATAACGTAGTTTTATTTTAAAAGAAATTAAGAAATCCAAGAAGTATACATTGGCATGAAAGTTTTGTATAGTTTATAATCATTGATAGGATTTTAAGCATGTACAAGTGAAAACTGTTTCCAATTTAAGAAATAAATTGAGTTTAATTTCAGATGAATGAAATAATGTATAATATTATTAAATTTTATCTTTCTCAAAAGGCCCATGCAATTCCAACCCTTGTAACAATGATGGTGTGTGTAGTGTGGATGGCGACAACTACAGCTGCTCATGTAAACAAGGTTTTACTGGAGACAGGTGTGAGATGGGTAAGAACATTACGCTGAACTAATTTCAAAGACAAATACATTTTCTAATTTGTTTGTTATAAAATTCAGAGCAACCCAAATGAAAATTAAATTATATAATGAGTGGATCACTTACTGTGGATAATGAAACTATGCAATACTTATGCAATCATTTTTTCTCTATTTGCAGTTTGTCCGTAACATTAATAAAGTACTTTTATTTTTCAATGAATTAAGAAATCCAATAAGTATACATTGATCACAGTATAAATTGATCATGAGTCTTAAATCTTTACCATCTATTCCAATCATTTCTAGAGATTCACTGACAATCTTGTGATTGACCCTGTCAAATGCCTTCACATAGTCTTTAAACCAAACAAAACTATTTATATTTATAATTATTCAAGTGCCTCTCTATCATCATCTTCATGTTAAAAATGCCTTCCCTTATCCCTTTCCCTGATCTGAAGATATTGGAGTGTAGGATAGCATGGACTGGGTTTTTTTAAAAAGTTTATGTAAAAGTAACCAAAAGTACAAATGGTCTATTTATGTTCCATTTCAAGTTTCGTAAATTATTTCAGAGCATGCACTGTCATATAACTGTTTACTTCTCTTTGTTTTCAACTCTTATGTGATGTATTTTAGATTCACATTTAATTCTTTAATGACAATGTCCACTATTCAGTTTTACAAAAAGAAATCTTCAATGAGCATGTGCTTAATTTCAGTTAAAATAATCTTAAAAATAATGTACCCCACCTCAGGTGTAAAAAATGTCTTTAATAGTGCGTTATCAGCGTTTATAGATAATTGATAGGATTGTAAGAATAATGTGCAAACAGGTCCCAATTTGAGAATGATTTTGAATTGATAAAGTCTTGCTTATCTTAAGATGAATGAAATAATTTATATTTATCTATCTCAAAAAGGCCCATGCAATTCCAATCCGTGTAACAATGATGGTGCGTGCAGTGTGAATAGCGACAACTACAGCTGCTCATGTAAACAAGGTTTTACTGGAGACAGGTGTGAGATCGGTGAGAACAATAATTACTCTAAACTAATTCCAGAGACGAATGTTTATTCTAATTTGCTTTTTATAAAATTCAGAGCAACCCAAATGAAAAATCAATGATATGAGAACAAGTTGATTACTCACTGTGGACAATGAAATTATGCGATACGTTGAAAGGTTATGCAAAAAAAATTCCTCTATTTGCTGTTTGTCAATAAGTCAAGGCAACATTATCATAAATTATTTTTCTTTTAGATGTCTGTGCTTCAAACCCGTGTTTAAACAGTGGAACTTGTATCTTAGACAATACTGCATACAGATGTGTCTGCAACAATGGTTTTGATGGAACTAATTGTCAAATGGATCTAGCTGGTGGTAGGTTAATGTGATTTATTTCCGATAAGTATACATTCTCATGACAATTCTGAATAGGAGTGGTCAGTGAGTCTGACTGTTGTTGCTAGAAAACAGATATAATGGGGGATGTTTATATTCAGATCTAAAGCACTAAAAGCTTGAAATGTATCGATCTATAATTATATGAATCAGTTGTATTCAAAGTAACATTAATATTTTACTAGTAGATAATTTTTAACTCAGTGATATAATGGAGCTCTTTCTCATTCTTTTCTCAATGGTCACTCTCAAATGGATAATTAGGAAAAATAGATAGATTATTAAGATTGTGATTTAGTATTGATTATATGATTGTAATGCAAACACTGTGTATCAAGTATTCTAAAGAATCATCTTTATTGGTTGATTAATTTATGAATCATATTGAATTGATTCCAGATACAAGTGGAAAGGAATTCATGATTGGTTTTATGAGAGGGTATTTAGCAGAGTCATATCCACAACATCAAATGAATGAGATTGTCGTCAGTGCTTCCAAGGACACTGAGGTGACAGTGCAGTGTAAAGATCCGTTGTATACCAAGACACTACAAATGGCTGCCAACACAACCACTAGAATCCATGATCTCCCACTAGCAGTACGACAGCAGACACCCAACATAACCCAGGGAAAAGGTGTCCATGTCAAAGCCAGTGAAAGGGTATCAGTGCAAGGATTGATTGGGATTTTTGGTGATGTCAGTGATGGTTTCAATGTTTTACCTATTGATGAGACATTCACACATTTTGTCATTGCTACTTACACTCCAATTAGTACCACTTATCGTAGTGGTTTTGTAATTGTTGCTTTAGATGACTTTACTGAAGTCAAGTTGTATTCCCCTGTATCAGGAGGT